>LZPO01017446.1:162339-193093 GCA_001675575.1 Neotoma lepida
GAAAGAAAAGAAATATTTTTCCTTTATAACAAACCCAGCCTTTATGCATGTTTCTGAGCTGGAAACATTGGCTGCCTAAGGGTACACTGAGCTGTAACTGTCTCCTGTAAGTAGACTTCTCTTGTAATTTAGGGAAGGATTCTGAGATATGAGAATGTATGTCCCTCACCAGAGTCTCACTCTCTGGTNAACTCAGCCCCAGAGGCCAGTTTTGATAGTGTCTCCTTCACACAAGGCCCTGCTCAGCCTCCAGCTTTTCCAACACCAGCCATGGCTTCACTTAACTGCTCCTGTCTTCTCTCAGACCTCTCTTCCTCCGCCCTCCTCCCCTTCTCTCATCTCCATCCACAGAGCTTTCCCTAACCATTCCCCTCCCTAGTTAGATGAACTCTCATCATCANTCACTTGTATAGAGAGCTCAGAGAACACAAACCTGCAATCCCCTCCTCCGAGAAAACATCTTTCCCCTTCATGAGGTGCATGATAAAGACCTTAGCTCCACATCTCTCCCCACATCTCTCCAATCCTACATAGAATCCAAATGGATTGTTTAAGAATGCTTCCACCTACCCCAGAAGATTCAAAAGGGTTCACTGTGGCTTTGGCCTAGGCTGGTAAGACACGTGTGTCATTCCTGACCACCTGTTGTATGCATCAGGAAAAGTTCNATGTCTGTTCTTCGATATCTCACACACCTGGGCAAATGAGATTCAATCTNGTAATGCAAATACAGCCTAGTCAAGCTCTGCTGCTGTGCCCTCTATGGAATCNGATTGGTCACATCAGTCCACAGAGAATGAAGGAGGAAGGATTCATTGAGGCCATGTGAGTGCCTGTCTACTAGAGGCAATGAAAAAGGCCATTATCAAATGGACTAACTGTAATAATTACAGGGAATAATGCAGGGAGCTTCCACACACTCTACCTAATTTCAATGTAGGCTAGCTGAGATCACACACAANTAAGTTAATCTAAACCTTGAGAGTCCAGAGGGCCATGTCATCCTGACTATACATTTTATATGTTTGGCCTCTCTAGATATTACATAAAAAGCTTCAAACACTAACCCAGAAACCCCAGACTGCCTTTCTAACTTTATTAGACATGGTCTTCAAGATCTTTAATAATGGTTAGGGACTCTGGGGGCCAAAAGTGTCAAAATGGAGGAAGAAAGGAAGCTACAGTAATGGTCACCCTGGCAATATATGTCCACTGGTGCAGTAGTAGCACAGAGGTCATAGGAATAACCTACCACTTATGTTTTACTGGATTGAAAGCCCATGTCACAAGNTAGAACCCATATCTGACACTGTCAATGAGGCCACAAATCTGTGGCTAGATAGGTCATGGGCCAGAGGGAGAAAGCCTACTACTATTACTGCTAAATGGACATAGTTAATACAATTCCTAATGACTTGCTAACTATACCCATAGATTTATATATCACTCAACCCTCATCAGAAAAGCTTCTTCATGTAGAATATGACAATCAACACAGAGATCCATAACTGCTCAACATGCAAATTATAAGAGACTTCAGGTGGCCAAGCCCTACACGGGATGTCCTTCTCCTAAGNTTCAGGAATCGATGCAATAGAGGGAGCAGAACTAGTGTAAGAGCCAGAGGTGGATGACTCCAAACAAACAGTGTTTTCTAGACCCAAAGGACAGATGCATGCATGAATGCACAGTGATGAGAAAGTGAGCACAAGCTCAAGCCAGACCAAATCCCAGGGTGGGGAAGGAGAGGTGGGCACCAAGTTCTACCTCAGGTGAGGAGCCGTTGGCNTTTGATTGCTGCTGGGAGAAGGGAAGGCATCTTTCTTCAGTGGAGTGACATCTGCCATATGGAGCACACTCCAGGGCAGGCCTCACACCAGGAGTAGTTGACCAACATAAGCTGGACTTAGGGAAGGAGGGCGTGGGAACATGAAGTTGGGTGGGTAGGGAGCTAAGAGAGCATCTGTGAAGAGTTGAGGGGGATGAATATGATCAAAATACACTGTATGAAATTCTCAAAGAATTAATAAAACCATTATTTTATTTCATTTTTTTTTAAAAAAGAGGCAGGTGCAATTAATAGTTGTAGCAAAAAACTGTCCTGTTCCTACCATCTCAGGAGAGCTTAGAGCTCCCTCTAGTGATCACCAGGGCTCGTCTAAGGGAACTCCCCAGCCTCTGCTCCAAGGACTCTGTTCCATAGTCAGTTAGGACATTTCAGCCAGGAGCATCCAAGACCACCTGACTAAAAGCCCTCCCCCAAGGGTCTTGTTCAATCTACAAAGCAGAGGCCCACGGGGAGCAGGAATGCGCTCCCCTTTCTAAGGGCAGGTGTTTCCCCCCACCCGCCTTGTAAGGCAGGGTTAGGCACAGGCATCTCTCCCTTGTGAGGCCTTTATCCAAGGACCTCAGGCTTAAGTCAAACTGAAAATGAACAAATGCCCCGGGCTCTTTGTTTCTGGGCTCTGAGGATTCTAATGAGGACCGTGAGGGTTGACGGGGTTCTGAGGCAGCACAAGCTCCTATATCTGGACCCTCTTGAGATTCCAGAGGCTCTTGTGGTATCCATGACACTAAGTCTCCTGTTCTGTAATCACTATGAGCTGTCTGGAGCCTGCTAGCTGCCAACCCCCCACAATCTCTGCTATAGGCCCCGACATCACCCTACAAGCTTCTCCTCAGTCTGGGATATCTCCATTCCAGGAAACTCACTGACAGCCACACTGCCACTCCAGCATGGAAACACAGCCTCATGATAAACTTCTGCTCACTAGGCGGCTATTGAAACTATTCCTTGTAATGCTCTATGCAAAGCCCCACCTGGGCAGTAACGAAGTCAAATGGAACCCACAGAGTAGTCCAGGACCTGAGGACCATAAACGAGATATCCTGGTCCATCCTATAATGCCCACTCTTTACACCCTTTGGGGATAAATATCCCCCAAAGCCTCTTGGTTCACAATGTTAGATTACGGAGGTTTCTTTTGTGTTCCCATCCACCTGGACTCAGTTCCCATTTCCTGTAGAAAACTGAGCCTCAACATCCAAGTTACTCAGCAGCTTTTTGGACTATCTTGCCTCAGGGCTTTTGAAATAATACCTACCTCTTCTGATAGGCACTAGCCAAAGACACGTCCTCCCTTATCTCCCCTACCCGCCACCCCGGGAGTAGCCTCCTTCAGTATGTAGCTAACTTAGGAATCTAGAACCAAGAAAAATCTGCTTCAGACCAAACATAACTTCTAAAGTTTGCCTCATGTGGTTAGGTTTTTCCTCCAAAGGCCCAACAAAAGGTCCAGTTCTGGGGCCTTATGTTAATCTGAGGCAAAAGGAGCTTTTTCTATCACAGTAAAGACAGAACTATAGGACTCCCAGTCATAAAACTACTAAGAGCTACATAAAACTTGGACATGGCAAGGCTTTGCAGAATTGAGATTCTCTAGCTTGGGCCTTATTAAACTTTATGAGGCCTTGCAGTATGTCTAACTGTGTGCTGAAGGTTGCCTGCTTCCCATGACAGTTGTCAGTGTGGCCCAGTTCATCCCACAACAGCTGTCAACATGGCCCAACAAGAAAACCACACACTTACTTAAAATGTCATGAAATTTTTTCAATTCTTTTTCCAACCCGATGACTTGATTCTCAAGGGAGAACTTTGTAGATGACAGCATCATGCTAATGTCAAAAGGTTGGCCACATCTATGAGGGACAAGAGGAATATTTAGTAGGTGGGAATCTCTGGAATGGCAAAGGCCCTAAGCCTCCTAAACCAGACACTTACTTTGGTCCCATTGTTAGCTCTTCCTAATCTTGCATCTTTTCTTTGTGTATACATAATCAAAGGGGGAGACTTCACCCACACTTTGGGGCCTTCCTGGCACCCAGTAGCTTCTCTCCAAGTCCTTAGATTTGGTGGCACTGAGCTGGCTCTTTTATATTAGGAGACTCTCAGCTGTGGTTCTCTTGGTTGAGGAAGCATCTGAATTACCCTGGGACTGAGAGTGATGGCTTACTTCCCTCACGAGGCCCTTGAAACGTAATTCAAGNGCCTTCCACTAGATTGCAGATGTTGAAGTCAGTAAATAACAGACCCAGGCTGGGGATGTAGTACAGTTGGCAGAGTGCTTGCTTAGAANGTATGAAGTCCTGGATTCAACTCCCCCAGCACTGCATAAACTGGACATAGAGAGGCATGTGCCTGCAATCTCAATACTCATGAGTGGTAGGCAAGAGGATCAGAGGTTCAAACTCATCCCTGAGTTCAATGCAGGGTCTGGGACACGTGAGACTCTATTTCAAAAGAAAAAAAAATACTAGACACTTCTCTCTTTAAAAAACTTTGTGTGCATGGTGGGGGGGCAGAGGTGGAGTTTCTGTCTGACCGTCTGTTCCCAAATATCTGGCAGNCACTTCCCAAATTACCACACAGAGGCTTATATTAATTATAAATGCTTGTCCAATGGCTCAGGCTTATTATTAACTAGCTCTTATATTTAAATTAATCCATTCCTATTAATCTATATATTGCCATGTGGTCTGCGGCTTACTGGTCTTCTGGCATCTTGTTCCTTGGGCTGCTCACTTGTATCTGCCAGACTCTGCCCTCCTTCCTCCAGTCCTCAGTTTGATTATTCCGCCTAACCTTATCCTGCCTTGCCATAGGCCAAAACAACTTTATTATCAACCAATGAAAGCAACACACATTCACAGCGTACAGAAGGACCATCCCACAGATTGTGTGTGTGTGTGTGTGTGTGTGTGTGTGTGTGTGTGCTCATGTGTATGCCACAGTGTGTGTGGAAGTCAAAGGACAACTTACAGGAGTCAGTTCTCTCCCTTTACCACAGGAGTTCCAGGAATAGAACTCAGATGCTGAAGCTTGGCGGTAGGTGCCTTTACTCACTGACTTGTCCCGTCACCCTAGGCTCTGCTCTTACATGCCAGAGATTAGCATAAAATCATGTTTCACTGTTAGATTCTAACCCTGAGGCCATTCTACTGTGCTCCTGAGTAGAGACAAGTGGCCTTGCCTTTGGTGGTAGAGCAGAGCTACAGGACTCCCCAAATCCCCAGCCTGAAGCTAAAGTAGTTGCAGATGGAAGCAGTTTTACATGGTGGGGCGTAGGCTTTCATGGTACTGGATAATAACCCTTACAGAAGTCTTAGAATCTGGGCCTGTGTGGGTAATTTCTTTATCAGCCTGAAATGCAGAACTGATTGCCTTCACTAGGGCTCCCCAGCAGAGCTGGAAATGACACAACATTCATATAGATCCACCCCATCTACCCATGTGACCNTCAACCCTGAAGCTATCTGGAGGAAAGGGACCTCTTCACTGCTCTTAACACCCTTATTAAACATGACCCTGATTTTGGACCTACTGTAAGTGTTAAAGCTCTGAGGGAAAAGGTATCCTGGCAATTGGGAGCCAAGGAATACCACAAAGTCCCATGGCACAACAAACTCACACAAGAGATTTATTGAGAGGGGAAAAAATCCAGGAGANTGGCTGCCTCTGCTCTGTCAAGAAGCATCAGATAACTGAGTAGAAGACAGGGTTTATATAGGGTTTCTTGGGGGCGGAGCTTTCCAGAGTGGCCTGGGATTGGAGGGATTATGTGGTCTGATCTTGAGGCAAGGTCAGAGATTAGTGAGATTTTTTTTCTGTAGGGTGTGGCCTGGTCACTCTCCCGTCTGGGGAAAACCACTGTTATAGCTTTAGGGAATGGCTGTTAATTTTAGAGAAGTCTGGGGGTGGGGGCTGGCCACTCTCTGCACATCTTGAGGGGTCAGACTAAGCCACCAGAGTAGACTGGGGGTGGAGCCTGGCAGCTGGAGGTCTCCAGGGGTGGGGTCTACAAGGGAAGTCTTCTGAGCTGGACAGGGAAAACTGGCTCCAGCTGCCAGATTCAGTGTGAATAGCCAACACCTACCAGAAGCCATNTGGCTTCCAACTCCGTGGCCATGGTGCATTACANTGCCCACCAAAAGGANCACTTTGACATTTCTCTGAGTCACCACCAAGCCCATCATCTGGACAAACAGCCATCTTGGCTTCCATGCAAGGCTGCCTCAGTTCCCAAGGCCACACTCCCTCATCCTTAGCATACCTCAGGAAACCTAACATGTTCTGAAAGGCTTTCACACCCAGAAGGATGGTTGCAGAGCCCAGGAAACAAGCTGTTGCTTCCCCCATACTCCCTCCCAACAGATGCTCTTTAACAGTACTTACCAGGCCACTCCACTGGAGGTCAAGCCTGCCATATTCTAACTGAGCCTCTTCCGCAGCCTTCAGCTCATGATTGACTTCCAAAGCCAATCCTGANGGTGTCCTCAGAAACTTCCCCTTTACAGCCTGTCCAGCGGTAGACAACTATGCTGGGAAAGATTGGCAGATAGATTTCACTCCCATTCCCTGATGCAAGGGCCTGAGCTTACTAGTTGTAATTATTATAGGCGCCTTCACTGAGTAGATCTCGGCATCCTCACCAAAACAGAACTTGCTGCAGAGGCAACTGCTGTCCTCTTGAAAGAGAGTGGGGAACTTGGACTGATCTGGGAGTGGGGTGGGGGTGAGGGGGATGGGAGGGTGTGTGGAATCACAACTCCCAGGCAGGACCAACCAGGGAGGAGAGGGAGTCTAGAGCCGGAAGCCCACTCTACCCTGACTAGCCTATAAAAAGTCTAACCCAAATCCTATGGACAGACTCATACCTCTGGGGCCTTTCCCATCCCCTTGATTGGAGCAGTTTGTCTGTTCTAATAGTCTGTCAGTTTTCATTTTCTCTCTGTGTCTGGTGTTTCTCTGTTCCTGTCCAACTGTAACTGTTGTTCTGTGTCCCGGGCCGTCAGGATCGCTCCTTTAACTCTCCAGCTCAGGACAGCCCACCCAGCTAAGCTTCTTTGACTTATGAATGGGAAAGGCCTAAGGTCTTTTCTGCTCCTAAAATGTACCAGCAAATCAAAGCTGCTACAAATGTCATTCAAGGGTAGCAGGGTTCACCTCAAGTGGAAAGTCAAACTTGGCAATGTCATCCACGTAGTTNTGNCTTCAGAGTCCCGAAGGATATACAGATAAAGGGGTTGTGAAATATTCTTCTGCTGTTAAGGAGAACTACTGAGGCCAGGTGAGTGGCAGGGGAGTCCTTGAATGGAGACCCTGAGAGATAGGTCATTGCATGCAACTGTGAACGTGAAATCTGGATTGTGATAGAGACCATATGATGTTGGAGATGCCAGAGCCATGAGGCATCTGCCAAGGACAGCTGCACACAGGGAGTAGAACCAGCCCAAGAGAGAGAACTGTACTACTGGCAGCAAAGCTGGAAGGAAAGAGCCATCTAAGCCCTCTGACATCAGACATAGGGCTACAGGATTTGGAGTTTNCCCTTCCTGGTCTTGGTCTTGCCTCGGCCCAGTATTACCTCACTATACCCAGATTCCTCCCTTTTTTAATAGTAATGTATATTCTGTGCAATTATATGTTAGAAGATGTGATTTGCTTTTTATTTTAAAGGAGGTTGATAAATGTGAGGGATGCAGTAAAGGAAATACCAAAATGGCCATTCCATGACTGGGGGGAAGGTTTTTATTATGGGCAAGAGAGAGAACAGCCAGAGACACCTGGAAGAATCCAGAGCAGAGAGAAAAAGAAGTAGACATGGCCAGGGCTAGTGAAGTGGGGGTGTGGAAAAATCATGCCGGCCTAGAAGGAGGATGAGTAGCTGGGGGAGGGAAGCCTGTGAGCTGGAGCAGGCTTTGGAGTTAGGGTAGAAGAGGGGTATGAGAGGGGCCAGAATTCTAGTTGGGGGCTTTGAACTGTATAATGGGTACTTGTGAATAGCTCTGAGGGAGCCTGGAGGCCAGCGTGGGCTTTGACATGCAACCACAAGTGTATGTTAATGAAGAACTATGTGCTCCTTCTGCCAGAGGCAAGGGAAATGACTCCTTCTGACACAGGAACCCATTTCACAAGTTCCTGAGGAATGCTGGATTTTATCTAATCACCAGAAATCCTTCTGTGGTCCAGTCTGAGCTCATTTCTGGACATATGCACTTCTTGAAACCTAACAGTTGCAATTAAGAGATTGTCTTGAGTCTCAAAGAGACTTTAAAATGGTATTGAGACTATGAAAGACTATGGGAAATTTTAAAGTTGTACTAAATGCATTTTGCATTATGATATGGCCATGAACGTATGGGAGCCAGGAAGTGGAATATGGTGGTTTGAATGGAGCCTATGGAGAATGACCTCCATAGGCTCAGATGTTTGAATAATTGATACCTCATTAGTAAAACTGTTTGGGAAGGATTAGGTGGTATGGCCTTGTTGGAGGAGGTGTGTCACTAGGGGTGGGATTTTAGNTCTCAAAGACTCATGCCACTCCTAGATGCTCTCTGTCTCCTGCTTGCAGATCAAGATGTGAGTAGTTGGTTGTCTCTGCTACCATGCTGTCACTCCACTGTCATGGACTCTGACCATCTGAAACCATGAGCTGACCAAACGCTTTCTTTAATAAGTTGAGTTGGTCATGGTGTTTTGTCTCAGCAATAGNAAAAAACTGAAACACTCATAACTACTGGGCTTCACTCCATCACTGAGGGAAGTCAAGGCAGAACTCAAGGCAGAAGCTGATGCAGAGGCCGAAGAGGAATGGTGCTTAGGATACTTGCTTCTCATGGCTTGCCCAATTTGCTTTTTTCTACAACTCAGGAGGACCTGCCCAAGGCTGGGAAAACCCACAGTGGCCTAAGCCTTTTCACACCAATCATTAATCAAGAAAATGCATGACAGACTTGACTATATGCCAATCTTATGGAGGCATTTTCTCAATTGAGAGTCCTTCTTCCTGAGTGACTCTAGGTTATGTCAAACTGACAAACAAACAAACAACCAAAACAGAACAAAAAAACTAACCAGGACATAGGCCAAAAAGACTCAATCTCTGAGGTCCTAGAGCTTCTCAATTCTAGCCAATTATAGCACTCTACTGAAAAAACCAGTAATATATTTGGATTCAAGGGTCAACTACTAGAGTGAGCCTCATGGGGACAGATACTACTCTCTTTGTGGCTCTGACCTCCCTATAGCCTTCTTGACTACTGGTGGTGCTAACGTATGGTGGTGGCTGTCTCTGAGGTCTAGGTTGTCAGTATTCCAGATTTCCCATCTTCCAAATGCTTTTCCCAATCTTGGCTTCTTTAACAAAACCAAAATCTCAGGAATGCCCAGCATTTTTCATCTTGGATACTAATGACAAAAAACCCTAATGATAGAATGGGCAACCTTGAGTCCATTCTTAAAGGACTCCCTTGGCAAATTTAAACCTAAGAAATGAGTATCAGAAATTTTATCCTACAGTGTACCTAGAAGCCTCAACTCTCTAGCTAGTCTTCCCAAAGCAGAGGACCCTATATATCCTTGTTGCAGAGCAGGAAGCACATGCACCCTCCTTAGTTAAACTTGTTGCTTCTAGGTCAATACTTCAGGAGAAGTATTGGAAGATCACTTTAAAAAATCAAAGAAAACATCAAAATTTTAGTAAGCCTAGATTAAGATAAAAATTTAGCACAGATCTCCTTGCAGAGAGAGATCTCCTTTAGACCTTTNCCTATAGGCTGCTAAGGACTTTATAGCTTTCCATTGGTCTTTTTTATTTTTAATTTTGCTCTGTGTCTTTAGCTTTTGGTTACTTAACCTTCTCATATGATTGCTATCTTTTAGATTGTGGACCATTAAGCTCCACCAGATGGTATTGTCTCAAGAACAACAACCATGGGGCTGGAGAGGTGGCTCAGAGGTTAAGAGCACCGATTGTTTTTCCAGAGGTCCTGAGTTCAATTCCCAGCAACCACATGGTGGCTCACAACCATCTGTATTGAGATCTGGTGCCCTCTTCTGTATACATAATAAATAAATNTTAAAAAAAAATAACCATTATTAACACCAAAACCTGGCTCCTATCTTTGAGGACCTCTTGACCTCCAATCACTGTCTCAGCTCAGCCTACAAACACCTACAATAACCACTTGTGAGTTTTGCAACTCTGGGGGAAAGGTATCCTGACTANTTGGGGAGTCAGGCAACACCTTGAGCTGCTAAGACAGCTCTGACAGCTGGAGCTGTGATGAGACAGCTCAGCCCTGGAGGGCAAGGTATCCCAGATACCTCAAGCTGCTTAGGACAGTTCTGCCAACTGGAGCTGCAATGAGACAGCTCAGCCCTGGAAGGGAAGATATTCTGACTGCTTGGGAGAGTCAGGCCTGGAGCTGCTAGGACAGCTCAGCAGGGAAAGGCATCCTGACTGTTTGGGGGTCAGGCTATACCTGGTGTGGTGGGAAATGGTCTCCCTGCAGGATATAGCAATCTTGCTCCTCTCCTGGAGAGCCACTACAGCTGAGCAACTTTGCTCAGCCCCCACTTAAGGGGGCTTCCTAGCAGAGCTCTGCTTCTCCAGCCTAAGATGTTACTTCTTTTGCTTCACTCTGCAAAAGGGGAAACCCCTGCAGAAATGTAGCAATCTCCTCCAGCTCCAGAGAAAAGTGTTCCTTTTTCAGCTCCCCCTTGCTCAGTCTCCTGAGAGACATCTCAGCAAGGTTCTTCTGTTCAGCTTCCCCTTGCTGTGTCCATTACAGGACATCTCAGCAAGGATCTTCTCTGCACCAGTGAATGAAGATATTCACACCCAAAACTCTTTTGAGAAAGAGATTTATTTGGGAAGGAGGAGTCCAGGAGAGTAGCTGCCTCTACCAGGGTGGAAAGAACAGCCCACAACTGACCAGGCAGGGTGGTTTATATAGGATCTCTTGGGGGCAGAGTCAACCAGGGATTGGTTAGTTTTTTCTGGCCAAGGATTGGTCAGTTTTGTGGGCTAGGGGCAGAGATGGCCCTGATATCAGACCCAAACTATGTTTCTTTCAATGGCCTTTCTTGGCTTTTTGACACTAATTCTAAAGCCAGGGCACATTTCTTTCAGTGACTCTGATTCTAGGGACAAAGTGTGCTTCTTTGGTACTAGTTTCAGAGTCAGGGCATGTTTCCTTGGTTCTGGGTTTGGGGATAAAGTGTTCATTTCTCTGGCTCAGGTCCCAAACCCAGGCTGTATTTCTTTCCCTGGTTCTGGGCTCCAGGGCTAGGGTGCTACTTTCCTGCTCTGTGATTGGTTAGCTTCATAGGTCAGTTGGCTAGAGGCAGAGATGGCTCTGATCTGAGCCAAACTGTGTTTCTTTCTGCCCTTATCTGAGCCATATTTCCCTAGTTCTGGGCTCCAGGGTCAGGGTGGGTTTCTGTAGCCAGCCCCTTTCCCCTACACCACTCCCCTACAATAACAGTCTCCCTTCTCCAAAAATGTATCCCAAGCTTCTTATACCATATGATCTGTGGTGGTTAGCATTGTCAACTTGATGAAGTCTAGAGCCATCTGAGAAGGGAGTCTCAATGAGGTATTATCTAGATTAGATTGGCATGTGGGCATGTCTGTGATTATATTACTTAAGGTGGGAAGACATNTCCCTTGTGGGTGGCATCATTCCCTAGGCAAGAGATCCTGGACTGTATAAGAGTAGAGAAAGTGAGATGGTNTGAATGTATTCATTCCCATCTCCTAACTGGGGATTCAATGTGTCTAGCTGCTACAAGCTCCTGCCGCTATAACTTCACAGAGATGATGGACTGTGCCTTGAATTGTGAGCTAAAATAAANTATTTCTTCTTTAAGTTGTTTTGGTCAGAGTATTTTATCATAGCAATGGAAAAGAAACTAAGACATGGTCCTATCCCAGTGACCGGTTAGTAATGCCAAGCAGGTCTCCTTGATGCCCCTTCTCAACCCTAAAGCAGTTCCAGAAAAGATACCTCTGTTGTTTGTCACTGACTTGACCTTACTGATNTCTTGGAGGAAAGATAAAGACAGAAAGCCCCAAAATAAAAAGCCAAAGCCCCAATCTCTAACAATTAGACTCTCACCACTGGCTGGCATTGTTTATATAAATAATTATGGCCGCACACCTAATGACAGCTNGCATCACACACCCCAATGGCCAGTCTCAAAGGACAAATGGTGTCACAAGCTTTATTACCTGTTAGAAATAGAATCTGCTGGCTCATTTTCAAAGATGCCTCCAGCAGCTTAGGCCCAGATATAAATGAACAGAAACTACTAGAGCCTTGCTAATGCCTGCTAGTCCAGCTCTCCCCAGCCCCAACTCTGTCAAGCTACACTCCCAGTACCCACACTATGACTTTAAAGTAGAAAATTCCTCACAGCCAAACTTGCCTGATAAATTTTGAAACAAACAAAGAAGGTAGAGATGAGCCCACACACTGTTTTTGTTGATAAAAAGATAAACAAACCATTGAAGGGAAGATAATGTGTGTGTGATGGTAGGGTTGTGCCATACTAGTAAACAAAGGGAGGAAGGGTTTACACTGCTGTCTGGGCTCATCAGTGCACCTGTCATTCTAGGCCAACATCTGACTTTGCAAGGTCATGAAAATAAACTGCCCTATTAGGTTCCTATTATGAAGTGAGAATATTCCTGTTACGAAGTGGGGGTCATTGTCTCTTAGGCCACCAAACAAGCCAGTCAGCAGCTCACTTATCTACTCAAACCCCTTCAAATGGCTCACAAGATAAGACCAGATGACTTCTATCAACTGTTACAAAAGTACTCCGAATTCCCCTCAGGGTAGTGAATCTCTGTGAATTCACCCATTGCTGTCTCTATCTCTTCCACAATACATATTCATTATTGAAAGTTTTGCCAGCAGGCTGTGGATGTGGCACTGTTGGTCAAGCCCTTGCTTGGCATGCACAAAACCCTGGGTTCCATCCNCAGCACCAGACAGAACTAAGTCTGGTGGCACATGCTTATGAGTCCAGCATTTGGAGGCAGAGGCAGGAGGTCACCCTCGTAAACAAAGTAAAGCGAGTTTGAGGCTAGCCTGGGCTATATGACACCCTGCCTCCAAACAAAACAGCAACAACAATAACAAAACCTTTTATACTCATTATGATTTTGTAAATATTTTTCTCCCTGCTCCATGGGCTGTTTGTTCATCTGTTGCCAGCTTGACATANTTATCCACAAACACGGAATATGTCTCTTTGATATCCTCAGACTTTTATAATTTTCCTCCTATATATCTTATTCTTTTCTCAATTTGTTAACACATACCTAAGTATTTTATTTTTGGAGGTGCTGATGTATATAGCATGATTATTATCAGCAGTGAAGGGACAGAGACACAGCTCCATGCTGTCACTCTGAGCTGCCTGACTTTTAGGGACCTTGATTCAGACTAAACTGGGGCTTGTGGCTTCAATACTGGGAAGAATNTCAGGACTAGTCTGTTATGAAGCAGAATTTGTTATTTTATTAATGATATATCAGTATAGCCTTATGTACAGGAGTTAAGAGAAAAAGAGGTGTTCAGAAGAAAGAAAGATATATCCAAGTGTGTGTGAGGGATCCCAAGGGAGAGTGGGGTGGGGTGGAAATAAGGTGTTCCCAAGTGTGGGTTCAGGCTTCTCTGAAAGAGGGCAGGCAATTAATTGTCTTAGCTTTAGCTACCGTGTGTGTGTGTGTGTGTGTGTGTGTGTGTGTGTGTGTGTGTGTGAAGACTTCTCCCCCCATTTACTAAGTGAAATGCTGTAGACATATAATCTATAATTTGATAAGGTAAAACCAGGGCAATGCCCTTTTGCTGTAAATGGGGTTCTGGTGAAATTCCTAGAAAGTGAAAGCTTTATGGCTAGGAAGAGAGAAGGGCCTAGAACAATTGTTAACTGTGTTGAATTCTCACTTTGCTATTGGTGAGAGTGTAAGCCCCTCCCCCCGAGGACCTCTAACTGCCAGGTTCCACCCATAGTATAGTCTAATTGCCCTAACTGCTGGACCCTGCCCCTACCCTACAAAGTAAAAAGCCCAATCTCTGGACAGGAAATCCCACNGATCTCTACCCTGGAAAGATCCACCTTGAAAAGTCCCATCTCCTTCCCAAGAAGCTCTATATAAGCCCTGTATCCTGTTCAGTTTGCTGCTGATTCTTGCTTGAGCAGAGGCAAGAATCAGAGCAGAGCCACCCTCCAGGTTTTTTCCCTCCCAAAAAATCTCTTGTGTGAGTTTTGTTGTGCAGTGTGACTGTGGTATTCTTTGGCTTCCAGCTGCCAGGATACCTTTCCATCCAAGCTGTAATGCTTAAAAGAAGTTTCATGATGCCTGAGAAAGGGGCTTCTCTTNCTTTTGTGAACGAAAAGTCTTTNAAAAAAAAATGTCTGCATAGACTGGCTGATTAGAAGTTCAGTATTGTGGAGAGGNTGGAATGCTGCAGGTCCAGATAATAATGACCTTATCCTGTGCTAGCTTTACCTCAAACTCCCAGTAGCCATTCGTTGCCTTCCTCTGTGTCAGAACTAACATCCTGTGACTAGTGTGTAAAAACCTTTGCTGTCTATTAACTTAGCAGACCACTAGTTTCCACCAACCCAAAGGCTAAGAATGTCATCAGGGAGAGTGTGAGGCCTAGGAAAAGCTTCCCCCATCGTGCTATGGTTGCCCTTCTGATGCACCCACCAATGTATTTTAAACTTGCCTTGATTTGTGAATTTCTTTGTTCTATAAAACTATAAAACTTCATTAAACTGCTTCTACATTAGAACATAGAATTTGGGGTGACCCAAGTCTGTGTTCTTGGTATGTTCACTCAAAACGGCTTGCAGGTAAACTAATCTCCTAGTCCCTTAAGATGAGAGCTGTGGTTACACTTCTCATGTCCCCANTTTTTCTCTGCCTTTCTACCCTACTAATTTCTATCCTCATTCTAACTTCAGTTTCAAACAGTTTAATGCTGATATATGATTAGTAGGTTTTCAACATTAAGGTTGCTCCCTTGCAAATTTGTGTAATTGCCTATTAATGCCAGAAAGTTTTCTTTTAGATTTTTTCCCTCTTATTCTTTACAGAGAGAGGATCTCACCAAATTGCCCAGCCTTGAATTCACCATGTTTCTGTTAGGTTTGGGCTAGGGGCTATTCAGGCCACGCTTGTCTGCAGTGGCCTCTCTCTCTCCCCTCATAGATGCCATAAAAGAAATGAAAAGAAAAAGAAAGTGGCCACCATGCTTCAGCTCTCAGTGACTGTAATCCTCAGTTTCCTGGAGGAAGTTTACCAAGTACTTAAGGCTACAGGTAACACATGATGGACACACACACTAAATAACCAAACCTTTCCTCTTTCACCTATCACCTGGGAGTCAGACAGCCTAACTGCAAGCATGTACTATGGGCGATTCATCAACTACATGCTCTGAGATCTCCATCTCTGAAACCTATAAGAGGGCTCCAGCCTAGACCCCATGGTTCTGAATACTCCTCAGGGTCCCTCCCATGTTGTCTGTCTTTGGTGTTAATCATTCACTTACCCAAAGGACAGTCCACTTTTGAGCCCTGAAACTTGAGACCTTTCACCTTCTTCTTCAGTGGCCCTGCTAGTTGGGACAATAGGCTTTCTGATTTCTACACCGNCTATTATGTGATCTGTGAACAAAGGCAACTTTATTTCTTCCTTTACAGTTTGGAATAAAATTACTCCAGCAGTTGCTGGGGTTTTTCCAATCCTTCCTCTTCATCTGGGGTCAAGCTGCTGCAAATGGAAGGCATCCAAAAATGTACCTTTTGTCCCTTCATGGTTGCCAAGAATGACTAGAGGTAGGGTCGGAGCTTGTGCCTCTGGCAGCCCTAATGGGCCAGGCTCAGCCACCTGACTTCAATAAGCCAATAAAGGCCAACTTAGCTGTGAATCACAGCAAAAGGTAATTCACTCAANGTGACCCCCTTGGGAAGACAGGTTCAGTGACCTTCTCCTATATTCAAGTCAGCTTCAGGGTCCTGACTTGGGGGTCCTTTAAATGTAAGGCAAGAAATATGCATAATTAAGTGATCCTGGTCCAGGTGTGACCCCACTCATCCTTGCCCCATCATGGTCTCACCCCACTCTCTTTCCAGGAGAAAACTTTCCCCTTTGGCTGGTCCAGGCTTAGCTTTTTCCTGTTACCAGCATGTGATTCCAGGGGAGTTCCAATCCCTTGGGGGTGTGAGGGGCACAAGACTCTCTTTTTAGAATACCTCATTCCTTCCAGGTATGCCAGTAACATGTTACCTTGCCTATCACTCAACACTTAGATCATCAGTGTCTGCATTTTGTAGTCTANGAGTATTTGCATCCTCATTAAATTCATTCACTGCTTCCTCTTTTTGGTGTTACTTNAAAGCAGAAGTGTGTGTGTGCCCTCCTGTGTGGGTGCATGTGTGCATGTGCTTGTGGGAAGAGAGTGGGTACTGGACTGAAATATCAAGGTCAGNGGAGGAAGGCTGGGAGCTCTTCCTCACCTGGGCTTCATCTAACAACAGCCTGAGCAAGAGAAGCTGGCCATATGCAAATGAGAGGCCAATGCTATGGAAGATTAAATGTCCTTCTATACAGGGTTCTACTAGGCTCATGGCCAGCACTGGGGGAACGTTCTCCCCTCAGTTCACAGNCCACTTCCATTCTTGGGAATGCTTTTCCTTTCTTTTATTTTGCATTTGTACTTTTTTTCTTTTATTGAAAAATAGGTTTTTTTCATANAATATATTCTGATTATGGTTTCCCCTCCCAGTTCCTCCCTACTTCCTCTCCCATCTAAATCTATCCCTTTTCTCTCTTTTGTTAGAAAACAAACTGGCATTTAAGAGATAATAATAAAATATAATAAGATAAAATGAAAATAAAATAATTAGAATAGGACAAAACAACCAAACAGAAGTAAAACTGTCCAAGAAAAGGTATAAGAAACAGATGTAGACACAGAGACACACTTGTTGCACATTCAGGAATCTCATAAAAACANAAAACTATAAGCTATAATATATATGCAAAAATATATAAGTATATATAAACATATAAGAAAAATAAGAGTGGTTATCAATTGGAGATAGCTTCTAGGTTAGATATGGGGGCACGTGTCCACTTCTCTTAGCGCTAGGACCCTATCTGGTGCAGACCTGTGCAGAACCTNTGTATACTGTCATTTGTAGCTGGGCCGGGGGTTACACTTCTCCTTGTTTTTTTGGGGGGGTTCCCATGGGACACCTTTGGGTACATCGATTAGATGTAACCCATTCCTGGTAATNAAGCTTCATTTGATGATGAGAGATGTCCAGCTGGGGTTCTGTCTCCCCCATTATNTGTTGATTTCATTAGATTGCCTTTATACATGTCTATAATTTAGGAAGCTTCTATATATTGTTTCCATATGGCCCCTCAAATGTCTCTTAATTTCAGTTGTCTCTCCCCATAGTCACTCCCTTGTCCCCCTCTTCCCTTAGACTCCCTGGTTGATCCTCCTGTTCTAGTCCTTATCCCTTATCCAGCCATATATCTATTCTATCTCCGTTTCCTAGGGAGATCTGTCCTCCCCCGCCCCCTGCCATCCCCTAACTCTATACCTAACCTCTGTGATTCTANGGATTGCAGCTTGCTTATCTTTGANCTAACATCTAACATCCACATACAAGCAAATACATACCATATTTGTCTTTCTGGGTCTGGGTTACTTCACTCAGAATGATTTTTCCTAGTTCCATCCATTTACCTGCAAATTTCCTGATTTCATTTTTTTAAATGGCTATATAATATTTCATTGTGTATACGCATGGCATTTTCTTTATTATTCATCCATTGACGAAGATCTAGGTTGTTCNAATTTCTGGCTATTATGAATAGAGCAACAATGAACATGGTTGAACAAGTGTCTCTGTAGATCAACACTGCTTAAATTTGGTTTTATCTTGCAATGTCTTTCTTTCTCCATTTATTGTGATTGAATGTTTTGCTGGGGATAGTAGTCTGGCTGGTATCTGTGATCTCTGAGAGTTTGTAGAACATCTGTCCGGGCCCTTCTGGCTTTTAGAATCTTCATTGAGAAGTCAGGTGTTATTCTAATAGGTCTGCCTTTATATGGTACTTGGTCTTTTTCCCTTGCAGCTTTTAATCCATTCTTTGTTCTGTAAATTTAGTGTTTTGATTATTATGTGCCATGGGGAATTTCTTTTCTGGTCCAATCTATTTGGTGTTCTGTGTGCTTCTTGTATCTTGATAGTACCTCTTTCTTTAGGTTAAAAANTTTTTTTCCTCTGTGATTTTGTTGAAAATATTTTTTGTGCCTTTGACCTGGGCTTCTCCTTCCCCTGTTCCTATTATTTGTAGATCTGGTCTTTTCATAGTGTCCCAGATATCCTGGATATTTTATGCCAAACTCTTTTTAGATTCAATATTTTCTTTGGCCAAGGTATCCATTTCTTCTATCTTGTCTTAAATGCCTGAAATTTTCTCTTCCATCTTTTGTATTCTGTTGGTGAGACTTGCCTCTCAGTTTCCTGTTCAAGCTTCTAAGTTCTTCATTTCCAGACTTCCCACAGTTGGGGTTTACTTTAATGGTTCTATTTCCACTTGAACTTTTTGTTCATTTCCTTCCACTGTTTGTGTTTTCAAAGATTTCTTTAATGGATTTGGTCATTTCTTCTTTAAGTACCTTTATCGTATTCACAAAGGCCATGCCAAGGTCCTTGTCTTATGTTTCAGCTCTCTTGCTATGTTGCAATTCTCAGTCTGCTTAGAAGGGTTGCTGGGATCTAGTGGGAATATACTGTCCTGGCTGTTATTGTGGGATTTTTTTTATTTGTTTGTTTTGTTTTGTTTTTCCTCCAGAGATGGAGTTTCTCTGTGTAGCCCTAGCCATCCTGGAACTCAGAGATCGGCCTGCCTCTACTTCCAGAGTGCTGGTATTAAAGGTGTGTGACGCCACCACCTGGCTTTGTTACTGTGTTTTCACCTGGCATCTAGGCTTCTGGGTTTTGGATGATTGTAATTCTAGGTGCTGATATCTGGTCTTGTCTTTGTTAGGTGAGTGTTTTGTTTCTTGGTTTCTATTACCCTCTCTTGTTCTTAAGAGGGTGTGGTGGCTGGTAGGGAATGCTTCTGGAATCCTGCTAGGTGTGGCCACTAGAGGTTCTGGGTACAATGGGTTTCTAGGTATTGGGAGCTGATACGTAGGAATGAGGAAGGGCTGGGCAATATCGGAGGTGGGTTGGATTTGAGGGGATCCACAGGAGGGAGGAAAGCAGGGTGTTCTAGCAGGATCTGCTTAGTCCCCTGGGAATGGGGTCAGAGAATGAGGAGAGGTCACAGCAGGTAGTGTGCTGGGGATGAGACTAGGGGATTCAATTTGGAGGAGAACAGGGGGAGTGAAGGTCTGGAGCTCGCCTANTTGCTTAGCTGGCCTACTTCCTTCTCTGGGAGGCTTGGCAAATGACTGCTGGAGTTAGGGGTTGAGACAAGGGATAAGGGGAGGAAGGCTGAAGGAGGAGAGCTGTATGATCAGCTGGAGAGGGCAGAGTGGGGGGAGTGCAGCAGGTGTTCTGCTATGGAACTGCCGGATAAGGCTGGGGGCTTGGATTTGGAGGAGAAGAGAAAGACTGGTCACTTTTCCTTTCTTAATAAACGCTCTCTCTATTTCTATGTCTTACCATGTATGCCTGGCACAATCCTTTATCCTAAATCACAAGAGCCTAGAGTTTGGTGTCCCCTGAGCTCAAATCTGAGGCCCAGCATTGTGTTTTTTCTTTCCTTTCTCTTTATCTGTATTTTGGATATCAGCCAAAAGCCTATGCATGCTTTCCTCCACACCTGGGCTTCTCAGCTGGCCTTTGACCTCTGCCTAACTTNAAAGGCAAGATTTTGTCTCTTTCCTCCCAGCAGCTGCCGGGATTTTCAGCTTATCTGCCCTGTTATTGTCTTTTTAAACTTCATAAAAGAGTCTTTGAGATTCCTTCTGAGTTATTTTTAAATGCTTTTATCAATGAGACAAAGAACCAACAAGGATAGGATCGCCAGCCGTGTGTATNCGCGGCACACTATGCCAGTGAGCTGCAGCCCCGGCCCAGGATTAGTTTATTAAATTCATTTTCAGATTTGCATTGTGTGATGGTTTGTTCTATTTGTCAGCTTTACTCAGCCTGGCATCCCCCGAGAAGAGTCTTAGTGATGTACTGTCTAGCTCAGATCAGCCTGTGAGCGTCTGTGTGGGACTGGCTGNTGGCAGCACAGTTCCCTGGGTTTGAGTCCTGGACTGTATGATGTTAGCTGTAGGTTTTTCATATGTAGAATATTAAGGGAGTAAAGTGAGGCAAGANAGAGGGNCAGTGAATTTGGGGAAACATGAGCAAAGAAGCCCCTCTGGATTCCAGTTAAAGCTTTTGGCAGCAGAGAAGCAAGAATTCCAGCGCAGTTACCAATTGCTTAAGGCTTTTCTCCCTTCCCAGCCATAAACTGGGAATGTTCTGGTATCTTACCAGAAGCCCCAAGGTACCAAACCCCTTATTCAATCCTAGTGGCTTCTGGTTTTACATTATCAGATTCTAATTCCAGCCAAGGTGTCTCTATAGAAACCTCATAAATCACTTAGCAAATGGGGGGCAGGGAGGGGGTTTCTTAGCAGCCTTTAGGGCTGTGATTTGAGAGCCATTAAAATGGTGATCCAACTCACACTAAGTCAGTGAATGCTTACTCTCCCTTGAGGAGCCTGTACTCACACCTAGGCGCATCTTACTTTCTTCTGAGAGCCTTGTTTAGCCCTCACACTTGGGCCTACATTGAAAGCCTGTATCTTTAACAGAGTCACCAGCTCTTCTTCACTGTAACTGGCTAGTCCTGAAGTTCCTTCCGGGTCAAAGCCACAAACCATGATTTGACTGGAGTCACACAGTCCCTGAAACTCTAGGAGACCTAGGGCTAGTGAGGGTGGCACTGTGGAGCTGTGTCTCTGTCCTCTTACCATTAACAAGAACTTCTGTTGATTCTCGGAAATGTTATGGCTGGGCTCAGATTTGTTATTTTTCTATTTGCTTTCTTTTTCTTTCTCTTCTACTCTTTTTCTGACCTTCATGTTTTTTATAACTGTATTGACTACCTGTGCTGGCTGGTTTTATGTCAACTTGACACAAGCTAGAGTCATTTGGGAAGAGGGAACCTCAACTGAGAAAATGCTCCCACCAGATTGGCCTGTATTTTCTTGATGGATGATTGATGGGGGAGGGCCCAGCTTACTATAGACAGTGCCACCCCTGGGCTGATGGTCCTGGGTGCTTTAAGAAGGCAGACTGAGCAAGCCATGAGGACCAAGCCAGTAAGCAGCACTCAGGGTGGGTCTTCTCAGTTCCCTCCCTAGAAGTACCCTCAAAGACATGTCCAAAGGTGTGTCTCCTANAGATTCCAAATTTAGTCAACAATAAAGATTAACATCATAATGACCATCTTATGATTCTATTTTACCACACTTCTCAATTAAATTTTAATGTTTTTAGTGGTTTGATATATGCATATACAACTTACGTCATTCCTTTTCTGAACACCACCATTCTGCTTCAGAGGTACTGTAACAGAGATTATTCCCAGTCCCTCTCCCCTTCAGACATAAGCTTCACTAATCAACTATTGTTGTTATTATTTCAACAAATACTTTTAGAGCAGTAAAGAACAAGAACAGTGATTCTGTTTCACTTTCATCTACTTCTCTAATGTTGGCCTAGGTGAAGTCAAAGCCCATAGAGCTGGTAGCCTGAGGAGATCTCCTAATCCTTAGACATCTGACTCAGGTAAAGCCAGTATCTTTACTTCCCCATAGAAAAGCATTTCGGGACTAGTCAGTGTGAGCAGAGTTGGATTTTATTAAAAGACATTGTTAACACAGACTTGAAATATGAGGATTAAACAAGATGGTCAATAAGAAAACAAGATCCACATGAAAGCACGGATGTGGGCTAATTAAAAAAAGAATTGTGATCAGCTTAGTTTTTAGATATTTATCCATGATGTGTGTGTGTGTGTGTGTGTGTGTGTGAATGTGTATGTGTGAGTGTGTGTGAGTGAATGTGTGTATGTGTGTGTGTGTCTGTGTGTCTATGTATGTGTGTGTGTGTCTGTGTGTGTGTGTGTATGCATGTGTGCTCCCACTCGTGAGTGCACGTATGTGTGTGACTTGTAGGTGGAGGTCAGCAGACAGCTTACAGGAATCAGTTCTCTCATTCCACCACGTGGGTTTCAAGGATTAAACTCAGGTCAGTCTGCAGTTGTCTTCACAGTCGCAGTATTATACTGTTTTTGATAGCTTCCGGTGTTACTTCTTAAAGGATTGCTAAGGAACCTTTTCTTTTTGGTAAATAATATTATGGGCTNGTTCCTGATGAATCCAAGGATTTTAGTTGATAAGGTAACTCTGAGGTCTCAAAGACTGCACAGCAAGGTAAGATTTTTTTTTTAAATCTTTTTGCTGTAAATAAAGTTTCAGTCCTGTTTGTGAGATCTCCAGAAAATATCTGGGCAAGGAACAAAGCTGTACTGAAAGTCTCTTCAGGTTTAGGCCTTAGCTGGTTCTTGCTATGGTAACATTCTTCCTTCTATACAAGGAATATCATCTTCTATGGTGGCAACCATCACAGAAGATATTTTGAAATTCTTGACTCTCAGCTGGAGAAATGCTACACTCAGATTCCTTCCTCTTCCCACAGGAAGGGAACAGGAATCTGTACGGGCCAGTTTATGTTTAGACATCATGATACTGACATAGATATCCAGTATGAGTCAGCTAGGGATGGCTAGCATCAGATGTCCAGAGAATTCAGAAGTAAGCAATGATGTCATCTGTTATATAGCCATTTCTGGCAGAATGCTACTGTTGTGTGATTCTATATAAATATGATACCAAGATCAAGGCCTTCACCTTTCCTTTTGCCTTTGTCAGCTGGCCTGTGAAGGCCTGTGTATGCCTAACTTTAGCCTGAGTGTAGGCGAGCACCTGTGTCTTTGCTTGCCAGTGCTCGTCAGTGTTCACTGAAGGCACATACCTGGATGCCTGGCAGGTGCGTGCCAGAGTCAAGTATGTCTTATCTGCCTCCAACTCCTTGTATTTTCTTCACACTCCCAGCCTCTTGTGACCTTCCTCTGTTCTTAGCATTAGAGCTGGAACCTCACACCAAGCTTTACTCTTCTCTGTCTTTCTATCATGTCCCACTTTCTTTGTGTATCTACATTTCTAATGCACNCCATTTTCTTCTCTGTAAGGAGCTTCTAATCTTCCTCGAAAGGCAGGCCTACTAACAGATACNTCATTGTTTTTCTCACGTGAATTACTAGCAAATGTCTGCAGCTTGAATACAAGTTTANGTATAGAATTTTTCNCCTCTGCTTTCAGTGAATGAGAATTCCAGGAAAGAAGCTGTGACTACCAAGACTGATTGACTGACTAGAACTTCAATGATATGGAGAAGTTGCGATGTAGCCACTCATATTCAGGTCCTAAATAAACTATCTCTTTTGTTTCTTTGAAGTGTATCTTAGTTAGGGTTTCTATTGCTGCACTGAGACACTGTGACCAAAAAGCAAGATGGGGAGGAAAGGGTTTATTCAGCTTACACTTCCACATCACAATTCATCATCACAGGAAGTCAGGACAGGAACTCAAGCAGGGCAGGGATCCAGAGGCAGGAGCTGATGCAGAGGCCGTGGAGGAACACTGGCTTGCTCCTCATGGCTTACTCAGCCTGCTTTCTTACTGAGCTCTTCCCCATCAATCACTAAGAAAATGTCCTGCAGGCCTTTGTGCAGCCCAGTCTTCTAGAGGCATTTTCCTCTCAGATGACTTTAGCTTGTGCCAAGGTGACATAAACCCAGCCAAGACAAAGAGAGAGCTGTTTCTTTTTTCAACATTTCAAAGTCCATTTTTCTTCTTTCAATAACGCAAATGTTTTGCTCCACATCAGTCTTGCTCTTGTGATTTCTCAACAGTCTGATGTAATTGCTCTCTGTGTTNTTCCATAGCAGAAGCTGTTTTCCTCTGATTTTCATATTTTCTTCNTGTCTTTGGTCTTCTGCAGTCTGAACATGTGCTGGCAGAGTTTGAGGTCCCTTCCTTTGTGCTTTCTGAGTTTCCTCAGTCTGTTAATGTGTGTCTGTAATTACTGTTTCTTCAGGTACTTTCGTCATCTTATAGCTTTGGTAGTAGTCCCTCATTCTTGGATATTGTTTTTGTTGGTGGTTTTGAGAGTGTCTCATGACAGGCACATGCCACTGCACCCAGCTCTGCCCTGTCCTTATTCTTTGTTCTTCTGCTCTTTACTTTCCTTGGGGAATCTGCTACCAATGGTTCCTTAACATCATTCTTTTCTCAGCTGTGCCCAATCTATTAAAGGGACCAATGGCATTTTAAAATGTTTATTTTTTCCTGTTTTGAGACAGGGTTTCACTGTGTATCTTAGGCTGTCCTCAAACTCACAATGTTTCTGCTTTAGCCTTCCAATTACTGGTACTGCCACATCTGGCTCTTCAGTATTTTCATCTGGGGTTCCTAGCACCCAGGTCCAGAAGCTCACAATCACCTGTAACTCCAGGTCTAAGGGGTCTGACACCCTCTTCTGGACTCTGTGGGTGGAGTGCATTTGCATGCACATTTACACACCCACAAACCCACATGCAGAAACACATGTATACACANAATTAAAAACAAATCTCAAAAGGTTCTCATCTGGATGTGTACTCATATATAAGATAATGTTTTAATGTTACCCCTTAGCATATTAATCAGTTACGTTTCCAGTCTACAGTCCCATANTCTCTGCTGTGTTTGAATCTGGCTCTGAGGTTCACTCTGTTTCCAAACTGTGCTTTTGCCCTATAGCGTACCTTAAAACCTGTTTTGTGGAAAGCCAGATATATGTGGGTTGGAAGACGAGATGTAAGGAGCTGAGCAAGCTGTCTTTAGCAAGCAAATCTNTCTATTTGCTCATCTGTCTAGAGAGACTGTTTAAAGGAAAAGGGTGTAAAGGTTAATGGTACCATCATAAAATGAGTAATCTACGGTCAACTTAATTCCCTACAAGATTTAGTCTCTGAACAAATAAAATTGAAGATAAGAAAGTAATCTACTTTGATTAGGCAAGCCCAAAGGGTTACGAAACAGAAAAAGTGGTCAAAGATTAGTATGTAAAAGTTTATACACATAATCTCAATGTCATCTCATTTTTTTATTAAAAGAACAATTATTATCAAAGAACTTTATTAAGATCCCTGTCCTAATCTGGGCATGGTGGCACATGCCTTTAATACCAGCACTTGGGAGGTAGAGGTAGGTGGATCTCTGTGAGTTCAAGGCCAGCCTGGTCTATAGAGTGAATTCCAGAACAGCCAAAGCTTACACAATGAGGCCCTATCTTGGAAAAATAAAAAATAAAAAATAAAAAATAAAAAATAAAAAATAAAAAATAAAAAGATCCCTCTGCTGGCAACCACCCATCCATCTCAACTCTAGATTGACACACTAGAGAGCTCACAATTCAACACACAGAGGCTCACACAGGCCTGAGTTCTTAGGCTGTCTTTATAGTGATTCTGTCTCCAACGTTCAGGTCCTACAGATTGCAGACACAAAACACACTGCTTTTTAGTGATGTAGGGACAAACTGAGATAGAAAGGGCAGCAAATGGACCAATAAGTAGTAAACAAATGGGGCCTTTAAACCAAAACAGAAGCATGTTTTTATGTCAGACTGAGGTCCTCACATTCATACTATAAATTAAACAAAACTGGAACAATCTCTACAGTGTAGATGGAGTCATAGCTTGTACACGGACTATGAGTGACCTAAAGAAGGCTCAGAAATGTTACTCATAAGTACTGGGTGCTCACTACATTAATTTTTCAAAAGAGAAGCACTCACAGTAAAATAAAATAAAACAAAATAGAAGTAATTCAGCGTCCACTCAAAGGGAAGCAGAAAGCAGGTGACACAAGAAAGTATTAGATACAATTATTACAATCCACATCTTTAACAAATACATGGGAAAATTACAAAAACATTGTGTAGAACCTTACATTTGTGAATAACAGAAGACATGCTAGGATAAAATACACTAAAATGTCTTGATTTTACATGTGAGAGGAGAAATTTTAATTTTTTATATTTTATGTATTTTCTCNAAATTTCTATGTTCACATNGAACTTTTAGTAATTAAAATGTGATTAATGAACCTGAACATTTGCTATGTACAGTAGCAAGAGACTCATTCGTGNACAAAGAGGGAATTCTATCATGANGCTTGTTCTAAAGAGCTCGGAGTCTAAGCTTAGGGGGTTGCTTTTAAAACACAAAATCCCAGCAGCTCATTAAGGACTACTGCCTTGGTTGAATGGGATTTCCCCAGGGTCTAGCACAATGTTTGCTGGAGAAAAGCCAGTATGACTATTAATAGCTGGCAGTTTCATTCCCAAATAGAGAAGGCTAAAATTCCAGCTTGACATTAACCAAACACCATGGGACCAGCCTGTACCCATCACTAAGGAGAGATAAAGCATACTAAGTGCCTGTCCTCACAACCATCCAGGAGGATCACTTGAACCCAGAACTTCAAGGCAGGAGGGTTGGGGGAGAGAAGGCAGGGAAAAAGAGAGGAGAAAATATTAATTAAAGAAAATTACTTTTTAAGATACCCAGTGACATTTCCAAGAGGACAAGATAAGAAAATGTACCCCGGGGGCCCCCATATCTGTGTGAACACAAGAAAACTCTTCCAGCAGCTGTAAGATTAAAATTTCTCAGAAAATGGGGACAGAAAAAAATCTACAATTTAAATTTTTATCACGTTTAAATACATGATAAAAGGAATTCTCTGAATATATGGTACAGCATATATTTAGTTTTTTAGTTGGACTTTTTATGAAGTAAACAAAATGTATTGTCACCAAAGTCAACAGAAAGTACAAACGTGGATATAAGTATGAAAACAGATACAATAAAGCTACATGAATTGTTTTGCATGTTCNATACATTTAAAGCCTCAATAAGATGAATAATATTTTTTTTCTTTTTGCAGTGCCGAGGATCAAACCTGAGGTCTCATACATGCTAGGCATGTGCTCTACCACTAAGCTGCATCTCCAGCCCAGTCTTTTTTCTTTTTTTCCCCTCACTTTTGTATAGATTTTGAGAATCTCATATAATATATTTGGGTCATATTCACCACCTCCAGCTAAAAATAATACAATGAGAAACAGAAAGTCTAAGCAGCCCAACTTTCACAAAAGAAACTGAGACAGTGGCAGCAAGATAGGTCACCAAAAGATGAGGTCACTACAGCTCTCTGAAATAATCCCATGAGAGCCTTATAAAGCAGGTTGTCTCTCTACTATTTATATTTTCCCACAGCNTATGGAAAGAACAGCAGTTGTTAATGTTTAACATGTAGAGGTCCAAGGACAGCTTGCAGGCATTAGTTCTTGCCTTCCACCATGTGGGTTTGGGNATGAAACTCAGGTCATCAGGCTTGGTGGCAAGTGTCTCTTTACCCATTGAGCCATCTCACCAGCTATGAAACCATTATCTTACCAAGTGAGACTAACTAATAAAATCTAACAAAAAAACACAACAAATAATATTACAGATCAATATTGCCAATAAACATCANTGCAAAAAATATTAAATATTATGAAAGGGATTCAGCAGTTTNATAAAAGAATATCGTAGCTGGAATAGTTTAGCATGAAGAAATCTGTAACTGTCAAGAATGACAATAGTTTTAAGGAGAGANGTGATGNAACCATTTCTATGAACACTAAAATTGTATGTGACAGACACTCAACCCTCTTGCTGGAAACAGTAAAATAATTCCATAGATATTTTCTGAAAACATCTTTTAAAATATTACACAAATACATATTAAGATGTGTATATGTATGTGCATGTATTTCAGCCTCAAATCAGCATGCTACTTAGCAGAAAAACATTGACCGCATTATCACTTCTGTTATCACAACAATTAATTGTACTATTATTGGCATTAGTCAAAAGAGAAGAGGGTGTCGGTGGTGACAATAAAATCTGTAGGGCTAGGGAGAGAGTAGGTAAAGGGATTTGCTGCTAGGCCTAACAACCTGAGTTTGATCCCTTGGACCCACATGGTAGGGGGAGGAAACTGACTCCCACAAGTTATCCTCTGCCCTCTACATATTTGCCATGATGCTTGTGCACACACATTTACATGCATACAAGCAAACACAATAAGTAAACATAGAAAATAAACTGTTAGAAAGAATATGAAATTAAGGTTATCCATAGATAATATGACTGTGTATGTGGAAAACAATATCAACTAAAAATAACAGATAAGGATTCAGAATTGTAGCAAATGCAGAATTTGTATAGAGTAATTAGTGGCCTTTGTATATACTTAGTTAATTTTCAATTGCTGTGAAGAGATAACCTGACCAAGACAACTTATTAGAAGAGTTTATGGAGGCTTACAGTTTCAGAGGGTTACAGTCCAAGTGACCATCATGGTGGGAAGCATGGCAGCAGGCAAGCATAGTGCTGGAGCAGTAGCTGAGAGCTTACATTGATCTACAAGCAGGAGGTAGACAGAGTTAATCGGAATGTCATGGGCTTTTGAAACCTCAAAGCCCATCCCCAGTGACAAACCTGGTACAAGACCACACCTCCTAATCCTTCCCAAACATTTCCAACTGGGGATCAAGCATTCAAATATATGCACCTCTGAGGGCCNTTCTCCNTCAAGCCACCACAATGTATAATATGAAATGAAAGACTTCATGGGCTAAGGGTAGAGGTCACTGGTAGAGCACTNGCCCAACNTGAGTGCCCCCCTGGCTTCTAATACCAGCACTGCAGAAAGCACNCACAAAAAAGGCTTCCACAAGCTCCACCCAACAACACGAGCAGTGAGCTTGCACAGGCAGAACACAAAGCAGTCAAGAAGGCGTTGACTGGCCTCAGCCAGGCTCATCTTATTTGAGCATGATGNGGCATAAGTGTTTATTTGGAAAAGATCCTACTGGGAGCTTATGATNGACTGAAGCTTAGCTGTTTGGNANTGGCCAAATTTTGGCTCATTGTCACAAAAANGTAAATTGTTCCTTCATCAATATCCTAAGTTTATTTATGTNACATCACAGTCAGTGAAGAACTCAAAGCACAACGGGCCTCGGAGATGATCNTCTCTTGCTGGTTTGGGAATNGNTGGTAAATGGAAGGGAGGGCTTCACCTACACACAGAAGCTTTCCGAGGACAATGACTAGAATATGCCTGTCCCAAAGNTGGCNTTTCATCAGCTATGAGGAAAACATTGAGAGCACCCATTTCCTAAGAAGTTGGCTTGCTGGGATTGGCCAAGATATTAACAAATGAGTTTACCTGCTCCTACTTAATTTCTGTGATTTTTATTTATTTTTTGCCTAATTTCTCTTTACTTCTAACTTCTAAATGATCCCGGTTTTAAGCAAAATCATCTTTCACCATTTTTGTGATTTTCTTTTTCTTGAATTGAAAAAATCTAGACTTTTTTTATGTGTGTGAGTGATTTGCTTGTATGTGTGTTNGNGCACCATATGTGTGCCTGGTCCCCACAGAAGTCAGAAAAGAACATTGGATTTCCTGGACTTTTAGTTACAGGTAGTTGTGAACTACAATGTGGGTTCTGGGAACTGAACCCAGGTCCTCTGGAACCACTGAACCATCTTCCCAGCCCCAATTTCTCATAAATGGCACTTTACCNAGATAAGACACCAAGGAAAGGGCACAGGCTTCAAAGTAGGGAAAGAAGTGGAGAAAAACAGCTTAAGAAAGATGAAAGTCAGAGGAGAAACAGGGAGTTAAAGTAAGCAAGAGGCGTGAAGAGAGGACATTTAACAAAATAGCTGAAGATAAAAACCAGATAAATGTCCTACCATGTAGAGACCCACAGAGGTTTCCTAGTGAGATCTGAGCTTGCTTTACCCAGCAGGGCTGCATGAGGGAATGATTGGACCACGGGCGTGGTTACCAGGTGTTTGGAAGGGTCTGCACTTGGCTGTGTGGTGTGCTTTGATGGCAAGCAGAAGGTCTTTTGCCCTGCCCCTTGGCATTGTTATAAAAAGCCCTTTTTTAAGAGGCAGAAGGGGCCGGTGGGTTTTGATCCAGGTCCTCCCGAAGCTATCCTGTGTTTCTGTCTGTCTCCTCTCTGCTATCTTTCTATCTAAAAGTTTCTTATCCCCCTCTCCTCCTCATAGGAACCCTGTAAAGGTGGGGGCTGGCCATCCACAGTGTATAACTCCTGTCTCTTATACACATCTAGATGTGTATAAGAGACAGCTTGGGGGGCGGAGGCAGGCAGATCTCTGAGTTAGAGGTTCGCCTGGACTACAGAGAAAGTTCCAGGACAGCCAGGCTATGCAGAGAAACCCTGTGTCAATAAAACAAAACAAAACAGAACAAACCAATAGATTTTATGGTGTTGAAGATGTCAGATTGGAATTGGAGTTTTAGACACCTTAGATGCCTCTCCTAGCACTCATCATATTTTTTAGCAAATACTAGCTGTGATATAGCTGTTTGTGTCCACATACCAATAATAGAAAAGAGGACACTTGGGTAACTAAAGAAAGAAAAGATGCAAGCCTTCTACAAAAAAAAAAAAAAAGCATTCAGATGGCAGATAGCATAATTTTCACAATCTCTAGAGAGTGAAACAATCTTTGAAAGCAACAAGGAAACCCCAAAGGAAGATAAGATTGAAGAATAGATAAGACACCAAGGAAAGGGCACAGGCTTCAAAGTAGGGAAAGAAGTGGAGAAAAACAGCTTAAGAAAGATGAAAGTCAGAGGAGAAACAGGG
>LZPO01017447.1:10319-33569 GCA_001675575.1 Neotoma lepida
ATAAATAAATAAATAAATGTCACTCCAAGAACCAGCTCCTCTTAACTTGTCTTTGCAGAGGAAGCATGAATCTCACTTCTCAGTGGCCCTCAGGTCTTACACTGGGAGCAGAGGACTCTCTACACTGTCACTCTGAGCTCATCTCTTCCCCTGCCATCAGGCTACCTGGCTTTTCCTCATCCTGCCCTCTATTACAATTTTGTGATTTAAACTATAGAGCGTTTTTAAACAGAGAGACACATTATTAAATGTGCATTAGCAGCACAGGTGTGAGAAGGAAAAGGCACAGCTGAGAAAACCATCCATCTTTCCCCAACAGCCTCCTAACAGACAGCAGGCACAAAGCATGGAAGTGCCCTGACACTTCCCTCCCTGTTCCTTCCCCCCACAGAGCTGCACCACATCTGATATCACAGAGGCACAGGAACAGAAGGCCCTGGTGTTGGAGCTCACATGGTAAAAGTAAGTCCAGAATAATTCTCAGCAATCCATCCTTCCAAGCCATCCTGGGGTGACACTGGGGAAGAGCGGGGCACATACACAGACCATCACTTTCTATTTTAAGCTTTCTGGGCATTTTTAAAGGCGTTTAATGGGATATGAAGAAAAAACTCAGCAGTTAAGAGCACGTATTGCTCTTGCAGAGGATACAAGTTCAATTCCTCATACCCACCTCCAGCAGCTTACAACAGCCTCAAACTCCAGCTTCAGGGGATCCGACACCTCTGTCCTCTGTGGGTACCTGTACTTACTTGCACCTACACAGACATAGACACAGACACACACAGACACATAGACACACACATACACAGGCATGCATGCACGCACTAGAAATTAAAAAATAACCCACCCACCCCATCTAACCTGACAAAGGGTTTCTCTGTGTAGCCCTGGCTGTCTTAGAACTCACTCTGTAGACCAGGCTGGCCTTGAACTCACATTCATCCACCTGTCTCTATGTCCCAAATGCTGGGATTAAAGGGTAAAGTATACACTACTACCACCTGGCTTAAAAATAAATCTTTTTTTTTTTTTGGTTTTTTGAGACAGGGTTTCTCTATGTAGCTTTGGCACCTTTCCTGGAACTCACTCAGTAGAAAAATAAATCTTAAAACAGTGTTTAATGAACATATATTAGGGTTTGAAAGCACACACCACATTTGTACTTAAAGAATNTATTTGTGAATAAAGATCTTCAGATAAACAAAAAGCCTGAAGCCCTAAGGTAGACTTAGTCTCAGGTCATCCCTGGCACACCCCATTTTCTGTCCACAAGCAAGAAGGAATGATAAACCAGAAACAGATTTGGAGATCACCTCCTCAAACCAGGAACATTTATGTAACACNAACTTCTTCTGAAATAACACTGTTATCTGTGGGAGGGTCTGGTTTTCTGCCCCATCCTCCCATCCTAGACAGGCACNTTTATTCCTGCTGTCTTTCAATAATCCTCTCCTAACCTTTGCCTCCACCTAATCACCACCAGCATCCTTCTTAGCATTTGTGGCAAGAGGAATAGGAATGGGAGATTTTCTTAGGTTCACTATCTGGTACCTCCTTCTCCTATACACCCTTCAGAGCCCCAAGAAACTGAGGGGCCCACCATGATCTTCCACCTTCTAGTGAAGAAGCCAAGAGGGAAGAGCTCAGCCATGGAGCCTCTGACAAATACTAAGAGCAAGCGACAGGGAACTGGCAGGAGTAGTAAAATNTCCAAGGACTTTCCTCAGGCCCTACTGTCCCACTGCATCCAGAGTGGACCCTCAGCATGGTGTGCATGACGGCAAGCTCCTCTCTGCATAGACAGGGAAGCCAAAAAAGGGCAAAAGTCAGGGAGCTCTCCCACAGAGACCTCTCACAGCACACAGCAGGATTCTGATGTTCCNGTGCTACAACCTTGCCCACAGGAACACCCCAGTCAACTAGACACTCCANAGTGTGCTGGAGAGTATGGTTCTTCTCAGAGAACTTCCCTCTAAAAAATTTTCAAGTCATCCCAAGAAGATGGTAAAATATTCAGCCAGAAATACATCAGATTCTACACTGAAGGAAAGGGAAAGGAGGGGGAAGCAGTCAAAAAACGGAAGCAGACAAGAGCAATTATCTTCCTGGCAAGTGAGAGGCCACCTAGAAACAAGAGGAGGAGACATGCAAGCACCTTCTAGCCTCAGGGGAGCCTACACCTGCTACCCATGAGTGAGCTCTCACCTGTGCTCCACCTCCATCAGGCATATACAGACATACAAACACAACATGCATGCACACACATGCACAGGCACATCCTCATAGATCCTGTGACTGNAAGTGACAAGCCAGAACAGGAGTTGGACTATCTTAGCTTCCCTAGAGGCACTCTCTCAGGGAGATGAAAGCTGAGAGGTGGGTGCTGGGTTTAATGACCACCAGTGGTGGCTAAAGTTGGGGAACTATACTCCTTGTATTGCTCCTCAGAATGCTTAGTGTTAATACTTAACACCTGGGGGCGGGGCTCATGACAGCTCACCTGCATGATGACATCAAGACAAAAAACTTAGAGATGAAGCACCTATGCAAAGAGCCAAACAAAAACTAACTTCTTAAAATTCTGGAAACCCAGAACCAAGTAGGATCTTCAACAACTGACTTCTGTCCCCTCTGTTGTAATACAACAGAAAACAAATGAGGGCAAATGTGTTACACTCAACTCCTAACCCAGCCAGAAAGGGTAATTCTCCAGCCTCAGCAAAAAAAGGGGAAAGAACAGGGTCCACTGAAAGCCACCTGCATGCCAAAACTAGACCTGTGATATCTTGATTTATCACTAGATAATGCCNTGGCTGGAGTGCTTCTGAACTCATTTCACGTGAGAGAAACTGAAGGGAAACGGAATGAGCTCCCTGTTGGCTGGGCCGCACCTGATGAACTACAGAATTAGGGAGGACTTGGTTAACATCTTGGCACTTAAAGTCCATCCACATCTTTCCATCAGGAAAAGCTCTGGTGAGCAAGAAATGGGCAGAGACTCACTGCAGGTAAAACTGACTCCCTGCCCTTGAGACTGTGTAACCCTCCACCCTCAGGTATGACATGACTGTGTAGCTGAAAATGACATGAGTAGTATGTTCAGTCAAAAAAGGAGCATAACAGTAATAATAAGCAAGACTAGAATACTAAAGGCACAGGCCAAGTTCCTTTCCTGACAGCTTTCCACATTCCAAACCCACATGAACTATCTGCTGATTGTCTGACTTACTAGCTCTATCTAGCAAAATCATCATTTTGATTAGTAGACAATACCACTGCTTCCAATCACTCAACGGGGACCCTAGAGTGTGAGGTTTGCTCTGGGAATACCCACAGTAGGAGAATGGAGGGTGTAAGATCTCGATAGCCAAGCTAGACACCAGAAGGAAGAGATTCTTCAGAGGCAGGACAGATAAAATTCACAGTACCCAACTGTAGAATCGTAATTGAAAGCATTATTTAACAGAGTAATCTAGGAAAATAAGTGATTAAGTAAAAAGAAGAGGTGTCTGGAGATTGTACTGATCACATATACACGCACACACCACACACACACACATCACACACACTCACACCCACACACACNGGAGATTGTACTGATCACATATACACGCACACACCACACACACTCACACCCACACACACTCAGGTGCATACACACATGCTCACACCCACACCCACACACACACACACACACACACACACACACACACACACACACATCTCACCTGAACTTTTACTTGTCTGTTTATGAGATGGGCTGGCTTCAAACCTGTGATCCTCTCATCTCAGCCTCTCACTGCTGGGATCACAAGAACATACCTCCAAACCCAGAAAACTTGGTAGTAATCTTTGGCAACATAAATTTGTATAAATAAGTCATATACATACATACATACATACATACATACAAATTATAATTTTTGAAAATAATATTTTGTAACAAAAACGTGGACTATTTCAGTCCCACCGGAAAGGAGAAAAGTTTTCATTAAAAAATTGCACAAGTAACAGTTTAAAATTTCTCAGTTTGTAAGTGAAAGCCCTACAAATTTAAGAGCTGAGCAAGACTTAGAAAGGGAGAGCACAGCCCCCCCACCCACACACCTTGCTTCAAAGGACCTTTCTGAGAAACTGCAAACAAATTTTTTAATAGTAAAGAGAAATAAAATTTCTTGAAAGTGGCTAGACAGAAATATCCTGTTATCCCTGAAGTGAGGGTACAAAACAGTGGGTTTCCAGCAGGCTCCATGGAGGCCAGTAGGAAGTGACAGCACATTTTCTAAGTATTGAAATAAAAGAGTTGTTAACCAGAAGTCTGACTCCAGTGGAAATGTCTTCTAGAAATGAAGTTCAAGTAAAAGGAAAGAAGAGGCTGCTCCCAGAAGATCTGAACAGTTGTTAAGGGAAGTTCNTCACACAGAAAGGAAATCATTTTGGAAAGAAAAAAAGAAATGGCTTTGGGAGGGAGGGCGGGAGGGAGAGGTTACTTAATACAGGGGTGGGGTGGGGGAATGAAATCTGCCAAAGGGGGCTGCCCTGGGGACTGAGACAGAGGAGGCAGGCCAGGAGGCAGAGGGAAGCTTTGGGAGGACAGTAGAAGCAAAGAGAAGGCTCGACAGGAGAGCAGAAAAGGAACTCTACTGTCTAAGCTTGTCCATGGGAGAAGCCTGGGTCACTCAGGCAGGGGGAAGGAGATGAAAAGCTTGAGCCATGCATGCATGAGTACCTGTGTGCATGTGAAGGGAGTCCACAGCTAACCTTTCTGTAGGGTGTGCATCCCACAGGCTATCTCTGAAGCTACCTGCAGGCTCCTTTTAAGACTCGTTATGAGGCTCTGTGTCTTCCAAGGGAGATGGAGAACAATGATTAGTTCTGTGCTGACTAATGATGGGGAAGTACTCTGAGAAATGTGCTGCTAATCAATCATATCACTCTGTGGGCATCACAGCACACTGGCACAAACCTACAAAGTATGACTCACTGGACACAACTGAAAAACACAGAAAATACAAGACACATGTGCTGTAGGTGTCCAACAGCAAGCACACTGTCATACCATACCATTTTTTCTTCAGTAGGCAGAAGGAACACACTGAAGAGCTCAGCGATACACAATAGAGTAGGGAGCTGGACAGAGACACAGAGACACAGGTGCTCACTACATTATGGGTCTTACTGTGCAGAACTACAGCACTCTGCTTCATATGACTAGCATCAGCATCACTCCAATGGGCCAGTATATGGTCTCTCTCTCTCTCTCTCTCTCTCTCTCTCTCTCTGTGTGTGTGTGTGTGTGTGTGTTTTAAAGTCTACACCATCACTAGGTAGCAGCGTAGTCTAGCTCCACTACAATTTATTCTTTATCCACATAGATCTCACCTTTGTGTCCCACACCACATCTAAACGCACAAGCCTACATGTCTGACTGACAACCCAGTCTCCCTGTGCCCACAGCTCCTGATTTAATAAAAATAAAAACAGAAACAAAACGACAAACAAAAAACTGTCTAAGAGGCTCTAGGATTTTAAACAATAGCAACAACATATAACAGCCTAAGAANCTCCAGGCCAAACAGTTTCAATCTTGGAAAAAGTTCTCAAAATCTAAAGGACTTTGCAANTGAGATTACCTGGCTGTTGAGATAGTTCACTGTAATCACACAGAAACAGTGATTGTGTATATTCGCCTCTGGTCCTATCACATTATTAAATTTGCTTGTTTGTTCCAACACTGTCTGAGGCCATTAGGACCTTCTGTGAATGGCATCATTCTAGCTGCAGAGAGTACTGAACCCATTCTTTTCATATGTAGATGTTTTCTTTCTTTTTCTTGCCTAAAAGCCATGGCTAGCATTTCTAGTACTGTGCTGTGTAGAAATAGTGAGGTTCAGTGGGCAACTGTATGGTTTTTCCTAGGAAAAGCTTTCATTCTTCATCACTGTGCCAGTTGTAGGCTTGTTACACACAGGCCTTTGTGTCCTCAAACAGCGTAACTTCTAGAGTTTGTATCATAAAAGAATGGTATACCTACTGAGGTATACCAAATATACCAAATATAAATATAAATTTATATNCCATATAAATTCTTATATGAAGAATTTTAGTGAAATAAGCCAAAGAAAGATGAATTCTACCTGTATTCACTCACATACAGAATCTGGAACAGACACTGTCAGAGAAAGAGAGTAGTGACAATTAGGGCTGAGGGATGGGGACAGGGGAGATGTTGGCTAAGGGTTTGCATGAACTTTTACATAAGCCAAATAGGTTCTGGAGACCTAACCTACAACATGTGACTAAGATCAATAATAATGTGCTAGATGTTGGAAATCTTGTGTGTTCTTACCACTCCACACCAAAGTAATAACTATGGTGCCAGTGCTCATTAGCCTGACTGTGGAGACCAGGACTCCAATTAGAGACTCATTGACAATGAACTTCACCAATAGGTCAATAATAGGTCACTAATGGGTCAATCAATAACACTAGGGGGAAGGGGGATGCCAGTGATGCCAGAGATAGTAGAGAGTGAAGGGGTTTCAACTGGACACCTGTGGTACCCATCCCAAAGAATGTGACTTGTGCATTCTTACACCCTAAGGTCAGCAAATAGAATGTCAATTCACAAAGGAGACTGTAATGTGAGCCCAGAGAGAAGAAGAACTTTCAGCCCCATATGGTGCTGGCCTTTCCACCCTGTGAACTTGCTTCCTGGGGAGACAGGAACACTTCTCCATGTGACAGGACAGGAGAGGTGACTACTCCAGGTTTGGGGGTGGAGCCTGCAGGCCTGTGCAATATCTGCCTCTGGCTAAGAGCCCACTGGTGGNGGGGGATGAAGCACGGTAAGAGAACCACTCCCCTCAGAATGCCTGAACTACTAGAGAGACAGCTGAAGTGTCCACCCCCTACCTCCAAGTTGTCTCAGTGTCTGGATCAGGAGCCTGAACTGTCCAAGTGTGAGAAGGTAGATTGCAAACATGGCAGCTGGCTCTCACACTAGTGATGCTGTGGTCTGCCTGGTGACTGGTGCCTGTCCCCTCCAAGGCCTGCTTCTTCAGGTGTCCCCTTGTCCCACATGAGCTTCTCATCATGCTTCCAAGAAAGGCTTCTGGCTCTCTGGCTAGAGTTGACCAAGGCGGGCTTTGTTGCTTGAAGAAAACTTAGTAGCATCAGACGGGCTCACAAGTGACTGGCTTCCTTTCCTCTGGCACATACAGCATCAACCTGGGCCTCACTTGCNGTCAAGAATGGCAGTGCCAGGCAGCCACNGTCAGAAGGCCAGAATAGGCATCGAAACCTCCAGGGATGGGAAGCATGTCCAAAGACTAGAGATGGAGGGCCTGGCACAGTGAGAGTGCAAGGACAAGAACAGAGCCCAGCAAACAGGCAGCCCTTCATTATCCAATTACTCCCTCTGCAGATCAAGAATTAGTGTTCACAGGTTCTGGTGAGTGACATAATTACAATTTAAAAGGGGCAATTAATCATNGCCTTGTTGTGCACTGCCTTGCAGGAGCTGCATACTCCACGAGCACCAGTAAAGCCACAAAAGCGCTGACCAAGTGAGCCACTGTGACCACTAAAGTCCAGCCTCCGGCCCCTTCATCTTCTCTCACTTCACCACTCCAAAGCCCACATCTGTTTCTCACTTGCCCTGCTGCACTCCTCTCTGCCCAGTCTCCATCAGCAGTGCTGCTCCCTCACTGCTTCAGGACAACAGGGCTCCTAACACTGTAGGCCTCTGGGCTCAGCTCAAGGGCTGGGGGACTGAGTGAGACAGGAGTTGAGGACAGGTTGTGACCTAACAGAAAGGCAGAAAAATGGATGGAGCATGTGAGACCAGAAGAACCAGGTGATGGCAGCATAACCNCAGGATGCTGGCACTTAGAAAGCAGGGCTGGCCAGCAAGATCCTCTCCAGATCAGCATCTTCCTACAGACTCCAGCTGGCCCATCCCCACTTCTGACCCCTTGGCCAATGCCCAGGTCAGGACAGAGGCCTTTTTGACTTCTTACAGCAGACTAGAATACTACCTCTCTCCACAGAAGGCACTTTGGAAGGCACTTCCCTAGGTCTTCCTCCCTCTTGGCAACCCTGAAAGTTCTATTGGGACACCTCCAGGCAGTGGAATCCACCTTACTCCGGTGCTAAAACTACCTTAGCCTGGGTGGATCACACCATTTCTGCTTCTACCGCTGAGCTATGCAAGGCAACGATAGCTGAAGCTTTTCAAAGCAGATATCTGCTTGGGCCTTTTCTGGCCTTTTCCATGGTCCAGCTGGATAATCTGTGAGGTGCACTGTTCTCTTGCCCTCCGGCAGCCTCTGTCCAGAGCATCCATGTCCCTCCGCAATGAAAGCCCCATAAGACGGTCTGCCGGAGGTAGAAGGCTCCATCTCAGAAAAGGCAGCCCTCTGGCCACTGTGAGGAAGGCTATGAAATCCAGCTCAGAGATGCTTACATGTCTCAGGTGCAGTCAATAAGGCCTATGCATAAGCTGCTGGTACCCCTTCCTCCTTGCTCCTTCCTGCTGAAGACACCGTAACGAGCTGCAGGAGGGAATGACCACAACACTGTGGAAAAGACACCTCATTTAACTCTGCTAAGCAGACACACCCATAGCACCCATGCTGTCCCTGGTACTGCACCAGAAGATACAATGGGTGTGGGCTGTTAAGCCCCTGACCTCGTGCCTTCTGCCTTTTACAGCCCATGGCAGCCCTAATCCACAGCAGCATTATGGAAGCCTCTGGGCTCAACATTCCTAAGGATCTGGAAGGTAGGAACAAGCCCAGAGCAGGACAGCAGGGTATGGAAGGAGCCATCCTGACCTCCACAAACCCAAACCAGCCAGCCAGGGCAAGAAGATAAGCTTCCATGGCAAGGGAGAGTGAGGCCCAGAATAAGAGCTAATTTGGATAAAACAAGTGGGAGAGGTTAAATGGGATATTTTCTCCAATATGACCAAAGGACCACTAGATGAACACAAAAGAAATGAATGCCAATCTTTTCCCAAAGCAGGGAGTCAGACAACTAGAGGACTTGGTTAGTGTGTCTTTTTACTGTAAACCTAAGCTCTTGACTTGGCCATGTCAGTGCATTAGCTACCAAAGAATAAAGTTAAAAATGGAATTAGCAAAAAACGAAGGGAGACTCTGCTGTGGGCATTACTCGACCCTGTTTATAGGNTACCTGCTGAAGTTGCCAGTTTATGTCCCATCTTATTTGGTAGAGTTTTTTGCTGCTGTTGTTGTTTTTAATCTACCTTCACTTTTTTTAAACCTAAATTGGTTTTAGACTTTAAATAACTAGCAAGAATGAAAAAACTGGCACTTGCCATTAATAGAAGCTGCAAGTAAAAACATGNAGACATGATGAAAACAAACCACTCAGATTCTAGGTGGGGAGCCCCAAGCTCCTGAGTCTGTCACATACTCTCAGTAAAGACAAGATATGCTGCAGCACATAGACATTGTTCTTGCTTTTCTAAGTAATCAGAAGGTAAAATTCAGAAGAAAAATTTCAGTGACCACATAGCCTGCCTAGTGTAGCCAGTGACGCACACTGGCCAGCAGGGCCTGGGACACCCTCTAGCACAGGGATGCTGGAATGTGCTCATGGGTGCTTTCTCTTACTTGCTTCTAATCACTCAGAAGTCTGAGGTGTATTTTGTACTGAGCTGGATGCTAAAGGAAAGTAAAGATGGACAAGACATCTCCTTCTTGTACTCTAGAGCATTTATAATCTGAAACATAGTCGAGGTGTTGCTTATTTGTGCTTCTTACAAAACAAACTACACAGGCTCAGTAAGACCCACTCCATTTTGACAAGAGTGCCAGGATAACTTGATGGGGAATGTGGCTATTCTTGGTTGTCAACTGGATACATCTGGAATTAACTAAAACACAAGTGGCTGAGTACATCTGTAGCGGATTTTTCCTGATTGTATCATTTGAGGTGGGAAGATCCACCTTAAGTCCGGACCACACCTTCTGGTAGCAGCCTATACAAAGTACATGGAAAAGGAAGTGCTTGCTCTTTGCCTGCTTGCCCTCACTCTCACTGGCAAGTTCATTCTTCACGGGTGTTAGAGCCTAGTTCTTCTAGCTACTGGTGTATATTAAAGACCAGCCAAGTGAACAGCTANTGGACTCTTCTTGGACTTTCCATTGGTAGGCTCTAATGTCAGTGAAAGGGTGGACTTGCTAGAGTGAGCNGGAGCAAGCAGGCAAGGAGAGAGAGCAAGCTTCCCTCTTCCATGTCCTTTATAAGCCAGCAGAAGGTGTGGTCCAGATTAAAGGTGGATCTTCCCATCTCAAAAGATCTGGATTCAAGGTGTATCTTCCCAGCCAGGCGGTGGTGGTACACACCTTTAATCCCAGCATTTGGGAGGCAGAGGCAGATGGATCTCTGAATTCGATGCCAGCCTGGTCTATAGAATGAGTTCCATGACAGCCGGGACAGCCAGGGCTACACAGAGAAACCTTGGGGGGAGGGGGAGGGTGTATCTTTCCACCTCAAAGATCTGAATTAGAAGTGGATCTTCCCAATTCAAATGATTTAATTAAGCAAAAATCCCTCACAAGTATGCCAGTCACTTGGGTTATAGTTTGTTNGAAGCAAAATATCTCTGGGTCCAGCTGTATGTGCTCCCACTCCTCCTGTATGCTGAGTTCCGTGATGCTATTCAGGTTGTTCNGTTTGAGTGCTGAGAGGACGAATGCTTTGCAGCTGTGGCTTTCTGGAACATGCTGACCTTTCCTTGACCCCAGGTGCTGAGGCACGTGGCAGGGCCATTCTCAGAGGGTATATAAGGCAGAAGGGAATGATGAAAGAGGTTCGGCTCGTTCGGCTGCTTCTAGTCCCAGTTCCAGTAAGAGATGTTCGGTGAATAAAGGTCCTGGCTGCTTGCAATCTGACAGTGTGTGCTGCGTTCAATCCCGACTCCCTCNGCCAGATTCAGACTACAGCCGTGCGGGTCGCGGCAATAGTTAATTCCAGATGTAGTCAAGTTGACAATCAAGAATAACCATCACAAGTCCACCCCTTGTCAGCTTGATACACAATCAAATCTCCTCATGTCATGTTAATTTCCAAATGAAAACAGTAACCAGGTCATAATTATGCCTAACATTATTTAACTATCCCTCNTACAACTGCAAAAGCATTATAAATCTAGAAAAGGTAGTAATGTCCCTTGAGGGACATTCTTTTAGTATCTCAAACTTAAATNTGATAACCACTGATACTCTTAACTGATGTTACATGATAAAGAAATTGAAAGAAAACACAAATATTTGTACAAGCACATTCTTAACAAAATACAAAACANGCATGTCAATTATAATCCTCATTTCTGCCACTGGTCAGCGGCCCGAGCAGGTGATTTATGACTGCCTTCCTCTACTACCCACTCCGGATTTCCTTCACTCTCAGCAAGCACCTCAGAAGGTCTTGGCTCTTTTCCTGGAGTGACCCACACCTTCATTCCTGAAGGGTCTGTGCCCTTGTCATCCTGCCTGGATTATGTTGTAGTTTCCCATTACTTTAATCACAGGACATAGTAGCATCAAGAGATGCCCTAAAGGATCTCCTGCACTCCAGACATCTTTCTTACCTCCACTGTGGAGAAGCAATCCAATTTCCCCTTGGTAATCTAGATCAATTACCCCCCTAACACTGTTACTCCTTTCTTAGCCTATTGGCTTAAGGGCATCNGAAGCACAAAGTGGCCTGGGAGAAGTCTGGGTTTCCAGTTCAATGGAATGTTTGTTGTGGAATGGAAGAGTGTTGTGTGCCCCCCGCCCCCCGGAACCAGAACTTTTGACCAGCAGAAGGTCCCAGGAACAGGATGTAAAACTTTTCCTAGTGGGTTCTAGGGGTGATAGTAAGTGGAACTATTTCCTTTTCCACCATTTGATTCCTGGACCCATGGATTCTGGCTATGGGAGAAACCATACCATATATTGGTTGCTGACTCAAAGCATACACTGCCTTCTGGAGAACCCTGCCTCAGCCCTCCAGGCAGCTGCCACCTAATTGGCACTATAACTGTGGCTTCAAAAGGCGATTCCATCTTTCTATAAGGCCAGCTGCTTCAGGATGGTGGGGGACATGGTAAGATCAGTGGATTCCATGATGGCGGGCCCTGTGTCACACTTATCTGCTGTGAAGTGAGTTCCCTGGTCAGAAGCAATACTGTGTGGAATACCACTGAGTCCACGTATGGTGGTTTTGGCAAAAGTTACATGCAGGAAAGATAAATCTATAAGTAGAATAAGTATTTCTTCCAGTAATTAAAAGCACTGGTCCTTTCTTTGGGGTACTGACTTAAATCACATCGATTATCCTGCTTCAATCTCCCAGTAACTGGATTAACAGGGTACACTACCATGCTGGTAGTTTTATTTTTTTATCTTTGGAAATGAGGAATGTTAATATCATCTCAATGAACAAANCCTTGAAGCTAAGGGGCTTGTAGGGCTGTCAGTCAGGCTGAGCCTAAGTGTGAGTACTGCAGCACTGTGTACANAGAAGAGGCTCATCAACAACCTCAGTTCCTGCCTCTCTTAGAGGACATTTCCCCATACTCCCAAGTCTAGCATTTGATGATAAGAACTCTTCCTACAATCTGCCCCCAAACAGAAGCTGCTGATTCCACCTGCTCTGATCTCCTGCTGAAGAAATCACTGACCTGGTAAGTAACCATCTAGTGTTGAAAAAGCTATCTGATCTGGTCCGATCTGCTGCTGAAACAGATTCTCCTAATTTGCCCTGCTAGACTTCCTTCCCAGAGGCTGTCATGGCCAGTTGCACCACGTTTGGCTTTTACCTCACATGCTGATTTGGGGCCTCAGTGCCTTGGGGAGATCTGACTCTAGTTAAACAACACAGAAACCTAGCAAGGTATGATCCTTAGGAAATATCTCGAAGAAAGAGAGAAGAGAGCTGACTGGAGTCTATGCTAGATGTGGTTGGTGGAAAGGCGGTCAACCAAAGCAGGCAGGTGACAGGCAGCCAAAGATGAAGGCAGGAAGGATTCTGAAACTTGGTGAAGGTCTGCTCCTTTGTTTATAGTCACTTTATCCCTGTCCTAGGTTCCTGATTTATGAACTAGGAAGAACACTGTACCCAAGTGAACTTAAGACACCACCAACTGTAAGATAACCACCATTTCATCACCACAAAGAAAAGGAAACACACCACGGACAGGTAAGATGCCACCGACAAAAGTCAATAGTGAATGACTGAACATAAAGCTCATCTCAGAATTCTAGATGCTGTGCTGGCCACTACTTACCAGCTGGCAGGAGGTGAGTGTTAACCACATAGAACAGATAGCTATTGCTATTAATACTTAACAAATGTACCCACTGGGCTGCCTGGGTTGTAACTAGAGATTTGCCTTATGACTGAGGAGATTATACATAACACATCAGCTATAATCCAAACTACTCTTGGAATATGCTTTGTGCTTGCATGGTAGTGCTCAACATGGTTACCTACACACAAAGTTGGAACCGTGTGAAACACAACTAGGAGGCCATAATTGTACCAAAACAGAAACATCAGCCCTAAAAGCATAGTCTCCGTGGTGAGATGTCTGAACTTTGCAAAGAACAGAAATCTCCAAACAACTCATTACACAGCTCATTCAGGTCTCCCATCCCATGTGCCCACAAGACAGCACCCATCAGGGGACAGCAATGAGTTCTTAGGCTGTGGCTCTTGTATACACTGTTCTCTGCTGGATTCTGTGACCTGGCCTTGGCTGGTACCCTGTAATTCCAAGTTCAACTTGTCCAGCTGCCTCATGAGGTTCATTAACAAGGACACTGGAGAGATCCACAGGAGAGAGGGAGAGAAGGAGACCTTGTCTGCTTCCTTGNCCTACCTGCTGTGAGAAGCATCACTCAGCAATGCTGTGCTACTGGGCAGCAGCTGGTTCCAAGGTGAGCTTTCCAATCCCTGTAGGACTGACTGTCACATGCCTCCCCTCCAGAAAGAAAAGCCCTAGTCAAGTAGTGGCCCCAGAAATGGAGTGCCCTAGGCATTTCCCTTCACTTTCCACCTCTCAGCAACTGCAGCCTCTTCCTTGATCCCAGCCCAACAGGCTGCAGCTGTTACTGCAATTGCTACCTCCTGACACCTAGTGTCCTCCTACCCTCAGTAACCTGCCTGCAAACCTGCCCCATCAGTTCTTATTACCAAATTCTTTTTGTTGCAGAGATAGCTGAGGCTTCTACCTCCTGCCTAGACTACTAGACTATAACTGACAGACAATACATTACCTCCCCACCCCAAGTAAGTGAGTGAGTGAGTGTGTGTGTGTGTGTGTGTGTGTAAAATTTGCTATTGCTGCTTTATATTGGGAAGTCTGATGGTATTTGTCCCAAATCTTTAAAATTTAAGTGAAAAAAAATGCACTGACACAGTAGACTCCCACCTTCCCATTCCTTCTGTGAGTACAGCTAGAACCACAGAACAAACATGCACAAACCAGCATAAGATGACTCTGTGACTTGAGGTAGGCTGTCTGGCCAGAGGCCTCATGACTCAGCACCAAGTCCCCTCAGCTGTCTGCTTNGGAGCAGCCACACAAGAGGGCTTGTACATGGGGTTTCTACTGCTTCTGATTTCAGAATACCACCAGGACTCAGCTGCTTAAACTGTGGGTCACAACTACATAAGGGGTGGTACAGTGAAAGGTCTGCAATGACCAAAAGTCAATTCAAAATCAAATGTACAATGAACCCAAGACAGCTTGGCAGCACTCAGCTGTCACACAGCATAACTTCACTGCAGCGTTGGTTCTGAACACACAGCGTCATCACACCACACACCACCAATGAACAGTGTCTAAAATCCCTCAGCTCTTTACTGCTCTTACAGAAGCATAATGGGTTAGTTACAGAAAACAACAGCTTTTAATGTTTTCCTACCAGCATTCCTCAGCATATAAGTAGCAAATCAGTATGTCTTTGGATTGAATTGTGTTCGAATGTTTGGATTTAAAAACTGCTGTCTAAGTTGCTGACTTGAATTTCCTAAAACAGTTAAAGGAACTTCGGAATCAGGGCATAGTCTTCAACAATTTCAGGAATGGCCTTACATGTAATTCTACCATTTTGTCCTGTTTGCAGTGTTTCAACATTGACAGTTATAAAACCAGAATATTGACCAGCTCTAAAAGCACTACAGATGCTCTGGGTCCTGCAATACCAAACATTCAGCCAAAGTGCAATTCTTTATGTAAAAAGCACTATAATCCCATAACTACACTGTTTTTTATTTGTTCGTGTGTGTGCATGGGCACAATAATGTGCACATTTGAAAGTGTATGGGTGCATGTGTCTGTGCACACACCTGTGGAGACAAGGTCANCACTCTGTGTCTTCCTGATCCCTCTCCACCTTAGTGTTTGAGATGGATATCTCACTGACCTTGGAGCTCACCAACTGGCTAGACTGGCTAGCTGGCAAGCCTCCAGGAGCCACCTGTCTCCACCTCCCAGTAGTGGGAGTACAAGAACATGATGCTGCCCACCACACCAGAATTTTTAAGTGGGGGCTGGAGATCCAAATCTGGGTCTCTATTTGAGCCAACTAAGTCATCTTTTACTCCCAAATTTGCTGTTATTTTTCATAAATGGTAAACTATTTGTGTCCCAAAGAATTGTTTTCCAATAAATTTCTTTAAGGTCTATTATCTGTAAATGTTTGAGTTATATGCCTGTTTTATAGTCCTGTGTGCCCAGATGGAAAGGAGTTGGGAGTCTTGTACTGCATCCCTTGGAAAGCAAGGCCTACCATATTCACTCTCCTGTTCTCCTGGGCAGGTATGTGGACAGCTGAGGAACTGCAGAAAGGGGAAATCTGAGAGGAGATTTTCTCCCTGAAGAGGCACACTTCCTTGAGGAAGTGAAGGTCCTGTCTCTCCTACATGTGGATGGCTCTTGACTGCTACAAATGATGGGACACAGCAGAGGTAGCACAACAAGAGTGCTGATCTGGCAAAAATGAAAACAGATAGAAACATCAGAACAACAGAGTGGGTACTCNAGTGACATTGCAAAACATAACCACTAAGAGCACTCTGCAGGCATCACAGAGCATGCTGATGACCTGGACAAAGTACAGAGATTATACTAAATTATTAGACTAAAAATACACAAAAAGCTTAAATATCTATTATCACATGAAGAGTAACTAAAGCCTTCCACAAAGAAAAGTCCATAAACAGATGGCTTTAGTGGTAAATTCTATCAAACCCTTAAGGAATCAACACCAACCCTTCTCAGGCTCTTGTAAAAAAAATTCTAACTCATTCCATGAGACCAGCATTATCCTAAAAACAAAGCCAGCTAAAGACAACATAAGAAAATAAAATCACTAACCAGTCTCTCTTATGAACATAAATGTAATGTCCTCAGCAAACTACCAACAAAGCAAATCTCGGAAAGATCACAACCCAAGTGGGATGTAACAGAAGAATGTGAGGCTGTTCAATACTAAGAAAACCACTAGAACAACCATTCAATCACACTAACAGAAAAAGGGAAACACCCACATGATCATCTTGATGTAGAAAATGCATTTGACAAAATCCAGTACTGTTGTGGAAGTATACTTTGTATACTTTTTGTATACTGTGAAGATTTGTTGCTCTCATCGGTTTAATAAAGAGCTAAATGGCCAAGGTAGGCAGGATTTGGGGACGGGGGGAGAGCTCCCTGGGACAAAGAAGGGTGGAGTCTCGAGGAGATGTAGAGAGAAGCAAGATGAACTTGCCATGCTGAAAAAGATACCGAGCCACGTGGTAGTACATAGATAAAAAATATGGATTAATTTAAGTTGCAAGAGCTAGTTAGCAACAAGCCTAATCTATCAGTCAAACATTTATAATTAATTATGAATCTCTGTGTGGTTATTTGGGAGCTGGCTGGCAGGACAGAAAAGTCTGCCTACATAGTACCTTTACATGCTAAAACAAAACAAAACAACATGTATTAGTCAATGTTCTATTGCTGTGAAGAGAGACCATGACAATGACAACTATTATAAAGCAAAGCAATTTAGTAGGGCTTGCTTACAGTTTCAGAGGTTTAGTCCATTATCATCATGGTGGGTAGCATGGCAGCATGCAGGCAGACATGGTGCTGGAGAAGGAGCTGAGAGTTCTACAACCAGATCAGCAGGCAGCAAGAAGNGGGAGCCATTGGGCCTGGATTGGGCTTTTGAAACCTCAAGGCTGCCCAGTGATGCACTTCCTTCAAGGCCACACTCATCCCAATAAGGTCACCTCCTAATCCTTCCCAATTAGTGCCACTCCCTAATGACCAAGCACTCAAATATATGAGCCTATCGGGCCATGCTTACTCAAACCACCATAGTACACTTTATCATAAAGATCATATGAGGAATAAGCCAATGGTGGAAGAGGAAAGGCTTTCACCTAGAATTAGGAATGAGACAAGGATAGTTTTAAACTGGATGTTTCTGATAGATCAATTAGATAAGAAAAGAAATAGCAGGTATTCAAATTGGTAACAGAAAAGTAAAACTACTATTTGCAGGAAAAAACAAAAAGACAAAACTTAAGAGTTGGGCACAAAAGTTCACATCTATAACACCAGTACTCAGGAGGCTAAGGCAGGAAGATTCGAGAATTGAAGGCCAGTTTGGGCTATACAGGGAGACCCTGTCAGAAGAAAAAGGATAACAAGGAGGAGGAGAAGGAGGGAGACAAGGGAAGGAGGAGAAGGGGAGAAAGAAAATGAGTAGGAGATGAAGATGGAGACAGAAACTAGATTACTCAGGTACAAGCCAGGGCACAGTAACAACTTCCAGTCAGTGCTAGATGCAGGAGAAAAGCAAGGGCCAGACCCTTCCTAGATCCTTCAGAGAGNTGGGGCTCTAGCAACACCTTGATTTGGGACTTCCAAGCCCTAGAACTGTGAAAGATGGCTCAGAGTTAATTAAAGCCATGCTAGTCATGACACTGTCTCAGTAGCCCTGGAAAGTAAACACACTACCCAGAGCAATCTTAATTGAAACAATTCAATCTTAATTGAAATCTCAATGAAAACACCACCAAATTCCAAGTCTTGTTTTGGAGAAATGCAAAAGCTGATCAAATCTATATAGAATTGTGAAATGGATCAAAGAATNAAGATTTATAGAGGATCTATGATGGGTAATCTTTGTTGTCACAACTTAGCTAGATCTGGAATCAACTACAAGACAAGCTTTCAGATACACAAGGGATTTTCTACATTAGGTTAACTGAAATGGGAAGACCCAGTCTAAATATGGGCAGCACCTTCTAGAGGTGGTCCAGATATAGGGAGGTCCAAGCAAAAAGCTTTTGCTCTTTGCCTTCACATCTTACTGGCAAGTTCATCTACTCTTTTCATAATTTCATCTGTGCTGCTTTGCCACTGCCATTTCTGCTGCTGCTGCTGCTGCTGCTGCTACTGCTGCCATCCTTTCCTAACATCAGATCTTACTTCTTCAGCCTCTAACATGGACTGAAGAACAGTGGCTGTCCAGGAATCCCTCAGTCCTACAATTACAGATGGAAATTACTGGGGAACCTAGCTTTGTGGGATGAGCAGCTACTAATTCTCAGCTTCTTCAGGTACAGATGGCCACCGTTAGACTATCTGGACCCTACTGTGTAAACCAACCTAATAAACCCTTTAATATATATTCATTTGAGCATCTGTTCCTCTAGAGAAACCAGACTAAAACAACACCAGTTTCAAAGCCAACTACTAGCCTACAGTCACCAAAGCAATGTGGGACTGGCTTAAGAACAGACATACATAATGAAACTNAATGGGAAGTCTAGAAATAAATCCAAACATGTATCATTAATTTATTTTGACAAGGATACCAATACCTTTTTGTGGGAGATGACAGTCTACTCAACAGTGATGCTGATACAATGGTATTTCCCCTGCAGAAGGATAAAGTGGACCCTGACTTCACACTATATATAAAACTTAATTCAAAACAGATAAACAATCTCAATGTAAGAGCTAAAATTATAAAGCTTGGAGGAAAACATAGAGGCAAATCTTAGAAACAATTCTTTGATACAGTCTCAAAAGCACTGAGGGGAGGGTAAGTTGGATTTCACACGAATTAAAAAGTTTTATGTCTTAAGGATATTACCAAAATATGTGAGACAAATATTTGCAAACCATACATCTACTAAGAGATTTGTACCTAAAAGAAAGAATTCCTACAACTTAAGCTGGATGTGGTAGCTCATACCTGCAATCCCATCACTTGGTAGGTGGAGGCTGAAGGATCAGGAACTTAAGGCCAGCCTGGGCTATGTAAGACTCTATCTCAAAATCCACCACACACACACACACACACACACACACACACACACACACACACACANACACACACGACTCAATAATAAAAAGATAATCAAATAGACAAAGAATCTAAACAGACATCTTTCCATGAAGACATACCAAGGACTACCGAGCACATTAAAAAGTGGTTGCCATCCTTAAAGAAATGCAAGACAAAATTTCATTGAGGCTACTTTGTACCTACCAGGGCAGCAATGGTTATATTTTCAAAAGACATATATTTCCAGCCAAGATGTGGGGAAACTGGATCCCTCAGTAACTACTACTGATATTTTAAAGTGGGGGCTNGAGAAATGGCTCAAAGGTTAAGAGCACTGGCTTCTCTTTCAGAAGACCTGGGTTCAATTACTAATACCCACATGGCTGCACAAGATCATCTATAACTCCAGTCCTAGGGAATCAGACCCCTCTTATGGTCTTTGCAGGCACCACATACGTGTGGTATACAGACATAAATATATGCAAAACACCCATACACATTTTTNAAAAGTTCAATTTTTTAAATCCTACAGCATTTAAAAATGGACATCAGAATAACAAGTTTTCAAAATATCAAAAATATATTATTTTGTGGAGAAATTTTACTCTGAAGAAAGATAGCTATGGTACATATATACAATTGGAATATTATTCAGTTTTGAAAAGGAAGTCAATGTTGACACATGCTGTATAACACAGATGAACCTTGGAAACTATTTATTGAAATGAGTCAGTTACAAAAGAACAAACTTCATTACACCCCTACAGCAGTCTACAGACTACAGAGACTAAGAGAATGGTAGTAACCAGTGATAGGGGATAAGGAGACAAGTGTCCTAATGGCTACAGTTTGGAATGACATTCCATGTGTGAGTGTAATTAGTGCCTCTGAATCATGCACTTAAAATGACCCACATAACAAATTTAAGTGACATGTTTTAACCCAAGAAAAGAATTATTTTTTCAAATTGATACTAGAGCATGTGCCTGTAATCTCAGCTACTTGGGAGGCTGACACAGGGAGAATCATGTAAGCCTAGGAGTTCTGGGACCCCCATCTCAAACACAAACACATCCATGGGTAGAAAGTCACCAATGAAGGACTATCTGGAGGGACAGAATGTAGTCTCACACTACTTATTCATTCAAAAAGGGAAAAGAAACCTTCACCATCTTAACCAACTCATCAAATTTAATGTCACCAGTAGTCAGACAACTGGTACCATGTGTCTCCTGATGCAAGTGCTGAGAACTCCCAAGCACCTGGTTGGCACCTTGACACAAATCTAGGCACAGGAAAAGGTCAGATGAATGCAATGAGAGACAGTCTACAAAACCAGCATCCCACGCTCTTCAACAATGTCTATGTCATAAACAACTGAACAAGACCCAGACAACCTTCTCATTAGGCTCAAGAACGCAAGAGTTAAAACAACTACACAGATTGTGTGTCCTCTGACTAAATCCTAGAATTCTGAAACAACTTCCACAGACAGGGTAGGGCAGGCAGGAGGACTACCCGTGGCCTATGCATTAGATATGCAGCATGTCCGCTGTGTTAGGAAACAAGACTCATGCTGAAGTGTTTAGGATGAAGTAACTGTCTCAAGCCACCCTGCCATGACTCAACAGTCATAACACTGATGAAGAGAGACTGGGAGAAAAGTACTGCATGTAGAGGGCAGGGAAGGCACCCAAAGGATCATTCCTGAAGAGTAATGAGGCTGGCCACAGATTAGCAAAACTGTACAAAGGAGTGAACAAGGAGAGCTGAGGGCTGCTGCTGAGGTAGCTGGGAGGAAGGAAGGATGCTGACAAGAGGGGAGCAATCAGATGCTCACTGCATCCCAGGAGGTGAGGCAGCAAGAGTAGACAGATCCATGGGGTCATAAGCAGCAGCCAGATACCAGGAGAGTGAAGCCTGGCCTCCTCACAACCATCCATCCAAGACAGCAAGTCAGATGATAACCTGTAGGCCACAGCAGACAGCAGAAAAAAACCTCCTGGGGAACACAACTGTCAAGGGGGTACGGGAAAGAATCCTGAGCCCTTTCTTCAGGTGACTGGCAAGGGACAGTCTCCCAGGACCCACTGACCTTTCTCTACTATCCAAAGCCTACACACACACACACACACACACACACACACACGAGCAGTGGTTGGAGAATTAAAGCCAAAGACTGAAAGTGCATTGTCAGTGAACTGGCACAATGCAGGCACTCAACCACTCTTGAGGTAAAAAAGTTCACTGTGAGCCTATGTTCATCCCATGGGAACTCCATACAGACAACTTTCATTTTCCCCCTGATTTATTTTTTGCACAACCCTCTGCTGCATCTCCCTATGGATGGAGTGGACAGCCAACAGGGCAGCATATCATGCTTTGATTTGCNGTGAGAAATGAGTTGTAGTTCAACACCACTGTGATTTGTAATGTCATTTACATAATTAAACATAAGACAAGCAGCACGAGAAGGTGGATGTGGTTAATGGAGTTACACAAGAGCTAAAAATAGCAGACAGCTACAGGCTTCGGGGGACACTGGGGTGGCGCCTGCTGATGGGCACTGATGGCCATGGAAAGACTGTCAGTCTGCCAGGAGCATCTTGTTTAGCTGAGCCCTCTTAATCAAGACTTTACCACTCCCCAGACATGGAACAGCTGGTGGTAGCCTGCTTCACAGGTGACAAGGTGCTGAAGGTTATCAGCAGGGCCTCACAGAGCTTAGTCAGTCCCCTGCACCCCTAAGCCTGACAGTGAGTTCATCTAACCAGCTTACACCCCCGCAGCACTGGGCCACACTGGCCTTTGTTTTTGCTTTGCTTACATCACACTACTTCCTCTTCCCCTGGTCCTTCTTCCCCTTGTTTTAAAAGCTGAATTAGATGCTGATATTAAAAAGTTCACATAAGAACCCACGCCTGCTCCTCAGCATCCCTGGGCTCAACTAGCGCAAGCCTCATTTCTTGCTGGACCTGTCAGTTTGTCACTGACTCTACACACCTGTCCCTGGAGGGAATTTAAAGTTTGTGACTCTTAAGTCTTCCAGACTGTGGGGGGAGCCCTGAGGCCCCACCTAAACCTACACTGCCAAGTGAACTGTTGAGTTTCTGCCTTTCCTATCCTGCTACCCCAGGAGCAGCAGGTAATGGCTGAGTGAGCAGTAAGGAGGTGAAAAAGCAACACCTCCCTCAGTCTTTATACTTTGTAACTTCAATGTTACAAATGAGCCGCCTGAAGCCCTGGGGGACTGGGCACATGCCCAAGATGGTCCATGACCAGCACCCTACAGTTTGGATGTGAAAGAGCATAGAACATTTTGATGAGACTCGGAGAGAATGTGGAAAGATACAAGACCCATTAGCCCCACTGCCTCTGGGTCAAACAACACCCCTCTCTGGCCAGGGGTGAGGAGGAGGGTAAGGTATACAGCAGCATGGCTCTCTGCAGCTCTACTAGACATAGTACTTTAACAGTGCTCTGATTTCTCCTTTTACAGAGACTTGATTCTCAACAGTGGGCATTTTTAACAGAACTACCCTGGCCTCAGCAATCTCTACTTCCTGTCCCCACCACCAAATTCTAAGGCATGAGCCAGGGAGGAGTCAGGTGAGGTGGCACCCAAAGCCAGAACTGTACCCTGTGATCTAACTGCCACATCCACTTGGCTCTCCAATATAACATCTACAGAGAGGCATCAGCTGCAGCAGAGCTTCANTGTACGGTTCTGCATGCATCCACTGTGGCAGTCAGGACAGCCTTAGAATCAACTATAAAATGGGGGTGACACTGTCTCTGTCCCTACCTGGCAGGGACTCTAAAAATCAAATAAGACCAGGATCTGGGCCCAGGCATGTGTCTACACACA
>LZPO01017447.1:46952-75418 GCA_001675575.1 Neotoma lepida
CAGCAAAATAGACAAAGGTGGGAATTCAAAATGTCTAAAAGGGGCCTAGTTGTGGACAAGGCCATCAAACTGCTCAGTTAAATGTCAAGTCCCAACCTCATGACCTGAGATCTGCATTCCCAAAACCTACTTGTCCTGTTTCTTGCCAAATGAAGCCAGGAAAGTCTATTAAGTCACTGGCTAGGAATCAACATGTGCAGGTCAGGAGATAACTTGCAAGCATCAGCTCTCTCTTTCTACCACGTGGGTCCTGGAGAATAAACTCAGGTCATAAGGCTTGCAGCAAACACCTTTCTTTGCTCACTGAACCATCTTACTGTACCACCACCATCTCCCTTTTTGAGATAGGATCTTGCTACACAGTCCTGGCTGACCTAGAACTTGTAGTCCCAGCTAAACTCATGGAAATCCTTCTACCTCAGCCTCCTGAATGCTGGGATTACAGTGTAGTACACGACCCCAGGCCCTGATTTGGGTTTGTTTGTTTTTTTATTTTGAAAGAGCTAGAACTTTATATTGCTTTCCATCTTAGTGATAGTTGTAAGAGGCACCTGCTTCACACTCAGAGCACTGTCTCTTATACACATCTAGATGTGTATAAGAGACAGCCTGAATGCTGGGATTACAGTGTAGTACACGACCCCAGGCCCTGATTTGGGTTTGTTTGTTTTTTTATTTTGAAAGAGCTAGAACTTTATATTGCTTTCCATCTTAGTGATAGTTGTAAGAGGCACCTGCTTCNCACTCAGAGCAAGAGGCCTCAATGAGAGCTTTAGGAAAGCTAGCCAGTAGCCTTCCAGACCTGCTGTCTGCCAGCCATACATGGTCTATTTGTATGCTGAGCACTGAAAAGACCAGCATGACAGCACAGTTCTTACTGTCTAATGGTTTGTCTGAGGAAAAGCCTACAAAAATGTAGGGGGATATTTGGGAGAAGGGCTAAAACTTCCTACCTCATTAAGTTTTGAAAATTGCAACTTAGAGCCTGAAAAAAAGTATTTTCCTCACATCATAAGCTAGAGAGTCACACAGCTCATGTGGCAGTTTCTGGAAGCATCCAAACAATGCAGGAACTGTAACAATGACCAAAAGAACCTGCCACCTGGGGAGAAGACAGGACAGCTACTCTTTAGGTGAACTTGTAGGCTTAGACTGGCCATCATCTGAGAATAGAGTGGCCCACCAACTCTAAGAACATCTGACCCCATGGCTGGATATGCAATTGAGCACTTCCCAGAGTTGACGCTAAGCTCTCTTCTTCTGTTATCTTGTGAAAACAAAAATACCTCCCATACTCTCCCTCCACCTTCCTGAATGTCACTGCACACCATCTTCTTTGCCCTTCTTGCCTGGTGCACCCTCCACTCACCTCCACTCTGGCCAGAGAATCCCCTCCCCACTAGCCTTTGTCTCCGGCTCATTCAGCCCCAGCATCCTTCCTCTATCTTCCTCACCTAGCACCTTTACTCATTCTTCAGATCCAGTTCACCTGTCTCCTCTTCCTTAGAGGCCTTTCTCACCCTCCAAGAGCATATCACCTCCCTCCTCTAGCATCTTCAAGTCCCTCCTTTCAACTCTGTACTGTCACTCACAAGAATCTGTCACTCTCCTAACAAATACATCTGCTTAAGGGCAGGAGCAGCCTATTTATCTCCATTTATTAGGAAACTAACCCAGTGTCTAGCATGCTATATTCACTGTGTGTGTGTGGGTGTGTGTGTGTGTGTGTGTTGCTCACAAAAGAAGAAGAGGGTAAAGGGGAGGAGAAGGAAAGAAAGAAAGAGAGAGAGGAAGAAAGGAAGAAAGGAAGGAAGAAAGGAAGGAAAGAAAAGAGGGAGGGAGGGAGGGAGGTTTCTGCTGTCTGTCAGGTGCGCTGAGATCTCAGATACCCATTAATCCCCACCCAGAAAGTAACAGGCAAAACTGTGATGCTCACTCTGCCAGGACTTCATTTCTCAATCCACTATGCCTCAGAACAGACGACTCAGATCCCTAAACCACTTCATTCTCTGTTTCTACCAGAGTATTTGACTTGAATTCCAGACTTCCTCTGAAAATCCAAAGGGAATTCTTGGCTCACATGAGCTCCAGTGACACTCACGGCCTTCACCTGCAACAGAGTTNGGGCTGGACCCAGCTGCAAGGACAGTAGCATGTATGGACACAGAACTGTCCATTACTGCTGCACTAGATGATAAATGTTAACACTTCTGTCAGCAGAAGCAAGTTATAAAAATTATTACCTTTCTTTCTCATTAGTTTTATGAACTTTTCCCAATAATGAGCTCAATCGCTCACTCATGCAGAAGAGGATGAAAAATCAATACTGTAAAAGTGAGAGGCAAATAGAGAGTGCAGAAGAGCACATCAAATACCTAATGCCTCACATTATGTCCAGACAGGGCTACAGACAGGTCCAAGGGCGTGGGACTTAGTCACAGAGGCACTCAGGAGGCTTGGCAGCCAGTTCACTCCAGCAGTCACCAGGTGTGCCTCAGGTTTACCTGCTCCTGGTCAGGGAAGGAGAAACTCTGATGCACACACATCCCAGACTACCAGACCCCTAGAGCTCTGCTTTGAAGGTTGCCAATCCCCAGGCTTTCAACACTTGTATGTAGAAGGCCTGGAAGGCATGAATGGGGGGGGAGGTGAAATCTCCATACTTAGTTCAAGGTGGTTTTTTTTTATTATTTTTTTCTCCATCTTTTTCTCTCTCATTTAAGGTTTTTTCCCAAGCATTTAAATGTCCCAGAGTTAGAGTTTTCTATACTGAAAGCACTTGCCAACCCTACCCATCCACAGCGAGCTGTTTCCTTTCACTGATGGCAATAGCACCTGCCCAACACTTTTAACTGCTGACACAAACAGGTGCCTTAGTTCCCTTCTCCTGCAGAAGGCTCCAGGTCTCCAAAACCACCTGCTATGGTATCTCTTCTAGGAGGTTTGGCATTNCATCTGCTGCAGGTCCCCCTATGAGCNGTGCACCTTCTGCAGCACCGCCCAATAGAAACCAACTTCAGCAAATTTTAAAAGGAGTGAACTGGTAGCTATCAGCAAGATGACATGATTTTCAAGAAGGCAGGAGAACCAGAGAGAAAACAAGGGTACCCTGGAAGGGTAGGAAAGAGCAAAAGACATAACCTAATAGCACAAGGGGCCTCACAAGCCACCTTANCTGTAATAAATAACCACCACCCTGACCTCCCACTCTCCCTCNGTCCTCAGTTCAAACTGAAGTCCCTGGGAAGGGGCTATCTATCCCTGGCTGAACTTGGGACATATGCCAAGCTTCCACCAAAGCACTGAAATTAGAATCTTACTGAGGCTGCAACCACAGGAGACAGGAAAGCTCCTGANAGAAGATCTGAACTCTAATCATAAGGAGAAAAGGATGTTGAACAACCAGAAGTGGAAACATCTACAAAAGTAGATAAAGTATTTCCACCTTGAAGGGACTTGCTCTACTATTCCCTGGAAACTCTGGTTTGCAGAAGTTATCCATCTAGGATGCTAAGAGAAAGCTAGTAGGGGCACAGTCTCTTCATTCTAAAATAGCAATTCATTACCAAGCACACAAACAAAAGTCCACACACCTGCACCTAGGGGCATCTAAGCCCCCCCCCCACTTGACCAGCAGAAGTACTTAGTGGGGCAGTCAGCAGGGGAAGGCAGAAGGGAAGGCCTAGCTTCTCCTTTGCAGGTGGAGGGAAGAGGCTGTGAATTCCCCTTCACTGTCAATAACACCCTTCAGGTGAGAATGAAGTGAGAGCGCGTGTGTGAGCTGCCATGCTCTTCCTCTAGAACTGTCCTGGGTGAGATGACTCCTGCCTTGCTCAGTCCACATGATTAACCTTTTATCTCTAGAAAGTGATCTTTTGTCCAGCTGCCTGCAGTGGGGCAGTGGGACTTCTTCAGGAAACCTCTGTTCTAAAAGCACAAGTCAAATAGCCTGTTCCCATCCTTAAAACTGTCTCTACTGTTTCAGAGGCATGGAGGGCTGCTTTGCTGTTAGCTCCTGAAGCCACCGAAAGCCTTCTACAATCTGGCTGCAGGCCTTGATCTTCTCATCCTGTATCNCACCACTTGTCTTAACTGCTTCCCAGTCCTAGTGGCTACCTATCTTCCAGGGTGAGGGCCAGTGTCATCTCTGGCCTACTAGCAGGTTACAACACTCCCAAATAACTCATCTCTGCCATTTAACACTGACTGGAACCAACTCAGCCTCTTTCAAAGTTCCCAGGTTAAGCCTGTATTCTCCCCAAGAATGAAATGTCCTGAGGGCCAGGAGCTAAGGGCTTGTATCTTCCAGAGCATTTCACTCACCAAATGTTTTGAACAGCTGTGTGATCATCAGGACAGTTGACTTATCTTTCTGCCAGTCTCATCCCAGAATTGCAATCTCACCCCAGTTTCTGCACCCAGTGTGTACACAGGCTACTGACCTAATGGAGGCAAAGCTGCCAGCTAGTCTCAAATCCATGGTCTCCAAAGCAAATGTCATTAGATGCTGCCAACAGCCAGACCATCCCCTTGCCATCACCTGGTTCTGTCTGTCCACTTCTCAACCATGGCAATGAAAAGATCCTAGCTGCAGACAGCACAATCTCCCTAGTCACTCTAGATTTGAATGGTTTAGCTCTGGGCACCCAGTATAATTCAAGCCAATGGAATGGAAGAGAAATGCTGCTGGGGGTAGCTCTGGGAAACCTGTCCTTGCTGACAGACACAGAGGCTGACAGAGCTTTTCTTGTGCTGCTCAGAGTTATAATCATGAGGCGGCAGCAGCTATTACAGAATTGTGGCAACAGTCAGCCTAAGTGTGGCTAGTTCACTGGAGAAAACAGAGGGGAGGGAGGAGGCACCGAATCGCTGGTGATGCCAGCAAGCTGCTGAACTGGTCCACCTTAAGAGTGCTCCTAGAAATCCTTACTTGTAAAATAAACTTTGCATTAAAGCAGGAAGAATCCTGACTAACAGCTCCGATCAATTAGATGCATTAATAACAGTAGCAGCAGTCATAGCACTCCTTCATTATTTGCCAGTTCATGCTAAGCCCTGGATAGCTATTATCCCTGACCCCTGGGGCAATCCTGTGTGTGAGCATCATGATTCTCCAACAAGGCTCAATGTGCTGAAGCTGTAAGCAAAGAGCTAGGCTTTGCACCTGGGCTGCCGTGCTGTGAAAATTATGCTGTTGGTGTCACACACTGCATGCCCCAGAGCCCCACCCCTATGCCCTCCTGACACACATGGCATTGCAGCCCTTACACCAGTGATGGCTTTGACAAATGAGACTCTCAGTACAGGGATGGACTTGGACAATGTGGCAAAGCAAATCAGTGAGTCACAAGTCTGAAGACTCCAAGTTCCCAGTGCCTGGAAAGCACTTTTCCCCCAAGCCACAATTGATACAGCTAGCTGTGGAGCAGCCCGGGCCCCAGGGCCCAGGAACACAGGCCAGCTCAGGAAGATGCACTCACCAGCCGCGCTGACTGCTGCTGCTCACGGTTGGGGCTGGCCTGCTTCTTAGGCAGTGATGCCTTCAAGTGCTTCTCAGCTGCCTCTTTCTCCTTTTTCGCCACCTTGGCCAATTCATCCTGAAGTGCAGCCTGCTCCTGTTGGAACCTAGGCCAGAAGGAAATGGAGAGAAACTGATGCAGAAGGCATGACTGGAAGAACGTGGGCAGGAAAAGACCTGCCTGCTCACTGTACCTGACTAAGCAGGGATGGGGCTTTCTGGCCCTTGGCTGCCCAGAAGCACAGGACAATTCTTTCACCTAAGGGGAAGCCTCAGTGACAGCACCCATAGCCAGGGGACAGTGACACTAAGACAACACAGATCAAGAACAGGAGAGCTAGTCATAGGCAAAGAATTGAATAGTCACCTGCCAGAGGGAGTGTGTCAGAGCAAAGCTGAATTCCATGAGCACCATCCTTTCAAACAAGTAGGCAGGGTGGGCCATGTCCTTCTTGTTTGGCTGAGATCCTGAAGGCTATAAACAGCAGCAGTTTCAGGTTTTAACATCTAACTTTGTCCTGAGTATAGTCATACCCTTTGACCTATCCTGGCATTTTGTTGTATGTCCTAGTAGATAAAAGTTAGCAGGACTAAGATGCCCTCCGTGTTTTTCATGAAAGTAAATAGTGCAAGCAGCATCAAGGTCACCANAGAGGAAATGCCACAGCATCATGAAGAGCTATACCATAGCCCCAACTGCTAACTTTGATTTATCTGTAATAAGTTCAATCTAAAAATTGAGAATGAATAAACAATCTGATTAGCAATAAACATGCTTTGAAAGCAGGTATAACTGATGGAGAATAATTATACTAGTAAGTAAAGCAGCAAGATATGAAAATGCCTATGACATTAATATACCCTAAGCTAAGGTAAAGACATGGAGTGCAATAGACATNCCAGAACAGCCACAGCAGTTGCACTGAGATAATGAGTCTATGGGGATTTGTTTTCATTTTATGTATTTTTCTAAATCTTTTATCAGCATGTATTACTTTAAAATTATTAAGTTACTGAGGGGAGAGGGGACGTTGTACATTCCTGGAGATGCCTTTGGGATTCAGAAGGGTAAACTTTGAGAACACAGGTCTTTACCTAGGGCTGTCCTGCTGGAAGGCAAGCCCCAGCCATGGCTGACACTGTCCATGGGCTGAATCTGGGCCCTAGGACCATACAGAGGCTGTTTCCTCAAGGATGATGAGGAAGCCCATCAGTAAAGGTCACAGAGGACAGTCTCTGTGAACTGTGACCAGACACTCCTACCTATGTTCCCATTAGGAGCATCCTCCTCTTACTCCTCCTTATGTAGTGATTTCTACAAGTGACAACTAGTGGGTCAAAGAATCAGGAAGNTGGCCTATATAAAAGGCCCTCTGTGCCCTAGTCACTTTTCTATACACCCTGTTTCATGACTGTGGTGAGCTCTCAGGATCGTGGCCTATGCTGGCAGGAAGTCCATCACATAGAACTGGGAAAGCTCCACTTCCTTCATTCCTCTAAGAATCTATCTCTTCAGTTCTAGGTTTCAAAGATGGGTTCTTAAGAATCTATCTTTGGTAACCAAATCCCCTGTGACCTTTTCAGTGTTTTTCATCTTCAAGTTAGGACCAGGGCCACCTGGAGTTGTGTTTTAACATAAGTAATACAAAATATGAGGCAAGTGCTCCAGGGCCTGGTTGGGGGCTGGGGGTGGTGGGGGAGATGCAGATTCTTGGGCTTACCTCTGGAGATCCTCTTTCACTGCTGAGGGCTGCTGACCACCACCACTCTCTGCCCGGGGTACTTTAGAGTCTGCAAAGGAACCAGAGGAAAAGGGCCAATCAATAGCAGCCAGGATTAATGAAGAAAGGGTGCAGGAACACAGACACAGACACACACACACACACACACACACACACACACACGTAATGTACTTCCTCAGGAAACCACACTCTGCATGTGCACAGATGTCCCTATGGAAAAGCATACCCCATGCAGAGTTCCAGAGGCAGATAGACGCATAGCCTCAATTCAATCAGTCTGCAGAGCCAAATACAGGAAGCTGCTCTCCCCATAGGTTCTGCAGCAGGGCATCCACGAGGTGGGGCTGGCAGCATGCCACCTGAGTGCTGCGCTCTACATTCACCATTACTTGCCCCGCAGCGTGAGGACTTTGAGGTTACCTCTTAAACACAGGCCAGACATGGCTGAGGGCAGTCACCCCTCTGCCACGTGTGTGCAAGTGGAGGGTAGAGGCTCTTATATCCTGTTTATTTTGGTATCTGCCATGGTTTGAATGCTTGCCCCTCTAAAACTCAGGGTGAAACATAACTACATTCTAACAACAGTAAGGGGCAAGGCCTTTAGTAGCAATTAGGACTAGAAAGCTCCCCACCATNGACGGCATTGTTAACTTTGTAAGATGATGGAAAGTCTTGAGCTCTCACACTTGCTCTGTCCCCCGTGTGAGGCCTTATGCTGGGACTCTGCCCAATTCCCATCAACAAGGAAGCCTTGACCAAACGCTGCCCTTGGATTTTGGACTTCCCAGTCCCCAAACTGTAAGAAATTGACTTCTTTATAAATTATCCTATCAATGGTATTTGGTTATAGCAACTGAAACAGCATCGGTGTCTACAGATTCCTAATGCTGGTGTGGCAGTCTCTGCATATTAAACCTATCTTACTTCTAGAATTAGCTAGAACTATCGGGTTGTTGGGGACTTCTCTCATGATGATAATGAAGATCTTGTCACTCCTCCCCTCCACAGCCTCCATCTTTCCAAACTCATGTNCCCTGAGTCCCTCACCGATACCTCAGAATTCTAAAGCAGGAGCACCTGCACCAAATATTAACAGAGGGCCGGGGTGAGGGAGCATGCACAGGCCTGATACTCCATTCCAGAGTGGCCATACCCNCTCATGTGAGAACAGTGGCACAGCTGAGTTCTGAGGAGGGCACACCACATGCTCCTCAGTAACATACTAGGCTCTCACCTGGGACTGAAGCAGAGGAGAACTGCTGCTGGGGCCTGCATTTCTACAGTAATGCTTCTCCTACCCATTTATAAAAGCTTTGTTTAGGTACAAATTGTGGTGTTTGTTTTTGTTTTTGATAGACAATTCTCCTTTTTCTGTATTGGAGGTNTAACTCAGCTGGTAGGGTGCTTGCCAGGCATACAGGAAGCCATGGGTTCCATTCCCAGCACCACTATAGAAAGTATGGTGCATCCCTGTGATCCTAACACTGGAGAGCTGGGACAGGAAGACCAGGAGTGGAAAGTCATCCTCAGCTACACACAGAATTCAAGACCAGCCTGGGCTACATGAGACTGACTCAAAAAAATAATAAATAATTTTTTTCCTTTCCCAACTTAAAAATAATACCCTTCCCCACTGCAGATAATGTGGCACTGACCCACCAACCTCCCTCCTGTGGGGCCCCTCAGGTCCATGCTCCCTCAATACTGAGCACCTTCTAGAATCTCTCTGCAAGTATCAGTGATGAGGGACTTTTACAGCAAACATCTGTCCTGTGTGCTCATTCTCAACTGAGCCATCATAAAGACCNTTCAAACTCTATACAAACCAAAGTGACAGCCCTCTGTCAACATTCTATTCTCCCCCTTTTACCAACCATTCCTCCGTTACTTTTCTTCTAAACTGACTGCAATTTCTTAGAGCTTCCCACCTTCCTTTCTAGTCTGCTATGGTGGCTGGAACTTCTTCATCTCGATGGCCTTGGCTCCTGCACCTGAGCAATGGTGTGAGGGAACAATTTAATTTTAACAGTGTTTTCTAACTTAGTCCTATCACTAACATAAAGGCAAAAACTGCGTTTAAAAGATGCCTTGAAAACTAGACCAGTTCAAGCCGGCCCATTTCTGCCAAACCTTTTTCCACATTCAGAAACATAAAACATACTCTGCAAAATATTTTGTACAGAAACTAAGTGACAACTGAACTCCCATTATTCCTTTCAAACAGCTGAAACTTACTTCTTCTCCAAAACTGAAATGACAGTACATTGTGACAATCTTATTTACCCATCACTCTCTTCCTCTTCAGTTAATCTGCTTATTAAAGCTCACTAGGTCAAGCTAGACTCCTTTCTATCCCTCTCCTCTCTAGGTCAAAGAACTCCTAGGAAAGAAGCATGCTGGGTAAAGGACAGGGATGGGGGGGGTGTTGAGCTTATCCAGCCCCATTCACTAAGATCTCAGAGTGAAATCTAGGCTCTGATTGGCTCTAAGGCCTATGGGACGCCCTGAGGCCTACAACACAGTGGGAGGCGTGTCAGAGCTCTCTAGCCCCTATTAGAGGTGACCACAACCAATGTCTCCCCTTCCTTTGGACTTTGTAGTCTAGAGACAGCAAACTGCTTTTATATCTTCAACAGGCCAGGCTGTACCCTACCTACCTCTAAGCCTTTGCTCCTTACTGTTCACCTGCCTGAAAATCCCATCCACCAACAGCCCTGTTTTCCCACATTCAGGCAGACACTGTCTAACACAAGGACCCTGCTCTGCANCACACCTGGCCCTAGGCAGCTGGCATGAGCTTCTGGTACTACATGGTGACACCATGCCATGAGCCCAGGTTGGACATATAGGCTTTAACCAGACCTTTGTCACCCTCAGAGAGGGGGTTTGTCTACCTGCCTTGTGTTCATTCCAGCAGTGCTACCTGGACAAAAGTGGACACTTCNAGTCTCTAATCTTACAGCCCCTCAAAAAAGATGGATACGAAGAGCAGCAGCAACTCGAGGCCACACACCAAAGTGCTCACAGGGCACCGTCTGCCCTCTGTAGTGGCTTATTTAAAAACAAATAACCAAATTTCAAGTAACAGACCATATTCTCACAAAGGTTCGTTAACTAGAACAGCAAGCACCCCAAAGCCTTCTGAAAACCCTGTCTCCACTAGACCTTGCAGCCTTCTCTTCAAGGCTTTTTGTTTCTTTGTTTGTTACAAGCAATTGCTAGAGAGGAGCACAACAGAGCAGCATGGGTGCCAGCTCCAGAGTGGCCAGGGTGTCTTGGGTGGGTCAGATCAGGGTGGCTGAGGCTAGTGCCAGCAGCATTGCTCAGGTACCCCACTGGCCCACTTTCATACACGTCATTCTTTGANTGGCAGCTAGGGTAGAGCTGCTATAGCTGAGTGACACGTCTGCTTCTTCTGGATCCTGAAAAGCAGACGACTCCCTACCTGAGCTGTCAGACCCCGACCTTCTGCCTCATCTTTTACATACGCAGACATGGAAACACTGTGAGGCAAACTGTCTGGCCCACACCTGCAGCCTACACCACACCAGATAGTGTCTGCTGCATGGAGTGCCATTGTCCCAGAAGGCAATGACTCTCATCACTCAGGAATAAAGGCAAGCACAGCAGCAGCCAGGCAAATATCTCTCAGCCTCTGTTCCCACTCCCCCAACATACCTGTCTGAGGGGCTTTAGAGGTGCCTTCTGGGGGGCCACGTGAAGAAGGTGGAGGAGCCATAGACACAGGCATAGAGGGCACAGGAGTGGTAGATGTAGGGGTGGTGGGTGCAGGAGTAGTTGGAGCAGGGACAGTGGACGCAGGAGCAGGAGGTGCAGGACCACAAGGCGCAGGACCAGGACCAGAAGCTGGCTGCTGCCCTGCTGAAGGCTGGCAGGAATCCTTCATGCGGTTCACCACACTTTCGGACAGCTTTGAGAAGAAGTGAGTAACAGGGAAAGTTACATCANAGAAACCTTAAAAATTCATCCCTAGAACTACTGAATGAAGTTTTCTGAAGACCAGCTCCAATAATATAATTCTACTCAAAAAGCCTCTCACAGTGGTCTAGTGCCAAGCCCACCTGGAATTCCCAGCCTATCCCAGGAAGTCCCCACTGGATTCTGCAGCTTTTTCTCCCATTCTGTCACCCTCTACACACACCCTACCCTTGGGGTTACATGACTCACATCCCTNACTTCCCTGACCCTCTCAACCTCACAAACCCCACTGGTCACTCTTGTCTATCATCAGTGTTCCCTTCCCAGGAGCCTTGGGATGCACTCAGGTGAAGCACCAGCTCTCCCCTCCCTGCACCCAGTTACAATGCATGCCAGGGAAGCAGCGGGCCTCCACAACCTCTGTAGGCCTGGCCTGTTGGTATGTGGAAAGCTCCAGCACTGACGCTCATTCTTCACCTGCTCTAGTCACCACACGGGGCAGATAATCAAAATGCTTGTTGATTCATNTCACCTGATTCCCCTAATGAAGCCTTGGTAACTGAGACCTCACTCTTTTCAAAGGAAGTAAAATGGGCATGAGGGTGTCATAAAACAGTTCACATAGATGAAGTAGTGAGCTAGAGATAAATCCCAGATAAAAACCCTTAAGAGTTCACTTCAGTAAATATTTATTAAGTGCCTAACATTCTCAGGCTATCATAAAGCACAGCTGAGGGGAAGACATTAAAAATGGCTTCAGGACAAAAGGCACAATCAGCAGTTCTATTTCCAGATACCTATGGAAAGAAAGCAGTCCCCTGTGTGCACAGGGTTGTGCTAGGATGCTCAGTGGGAGACAAGAAATGCTGCAGCAAGGGCCAGGTGTGGTGGCACATGCCTTTAATCCCAGCACTTGAGAGGCAGAGGCAAGAGGATCCCTGAGTTCTAGGCCAGCCTGGTCTACAGAGAGTTCCAAGACAGCCACAGCTACACAGAGAAACCCTGTTTTGAAAAACCAAAGTGTGTGTGTGTGTTGGGGGAGGAGTATGAATATCCAGAATGGGTATGGAAATGGGTTAAAGAACTCAGTGCATACATTCTGTGAAACACCAAAAGCCATCAGAGAAGACTGAGACAAGACACATATGCACTGTCAGAAGGAGCATGACACACTGCTGACCACTAGCAAGCCTCAGGATTCTATCTTAAAGGAGTAAAAAGACACCAACTATAAAGATGCAAACAAGTCTAACTAAACTGAATATGCACATGTATAAACACAAATCCACGGTGAATTTTCACATCACTGAACAGATGTGCACACAGGTACTGCTCAGAAGGGTAGCCCACATGACTCCTCACCAAAGCCCTGTAGGGGAAATGAGCAAGGTATGCATATATATATATATATATATATATATATATATGTGTGTGTGTGTGTGTGTGTGTGTGTGTGTGTGTGTGTGTCTTTCTGTGAATCTATGTGTATGTGAATGTGTGTTTATGCCTTACTTTTTTCTTGTTATAATCACTTCTTTGACATAAAGAGTATATTAATAATTGAAGATGTATAAAAATCAAGTAACTGATGATACAGGGCAATCCCACTCATCAGTAGAAGAGAATAGAAGGCCCAGAATGAACCTGTATGTCTATGGCCAACTGATGGTTCAAAGGGTTATGTGGCTAAGTGTGGTCCCTAAGGATTTGTGTTGGAAGTTTGGTCCTCAGTGTGGCCATGCTGGAAGGTGATGGGACCTGTAAGAAGTGGGCATGGGGACAGCCATTACCCTTCTCCACTCTTTGGCTTTCTGTCTGAGATGTGATGTCTCTCTAACATGCTGCCACTCTTGTGATTTGCCTTGAGGTGATGCAGCCAGAAGATTTCTCACCAGAGCTAGCACCCCATGCTGTTGAACTCTCAGCCATCAAAACTGGGAGCTAAGCCAGGCATGGTGGCACACACCTTTAATCTCAGCACTAGGAGGCAAAGGCAGGTAGATGTGAGTTCGAACTCACAGGCCTCTGTGAGTTCGAGGCCAGCCTGGTCCACAAAATGAGTTCCAGGACAGCCAGGGCAGTTACACAGAGAAACCTTGTCTTGAAAAACCAAAACAAAATAAAGATGGGAGCTGAATAAGCCTCTTTTCTTTGTAAAGTTCTCAGCTTCAGGTATTTCAACACAGTACAGAAAACAGACTAGCAATGGCAAAGATGCCAACCTACTTCAATGGGCAAAGAGTAGCCTCATCAATAATAATATATAGCCAACCTGATATCACACACAAAGTAACAGAGTTGGGCCCCACACTAAACTATACATTAAAAAACTAATTTAAAACAGATCAGTCATCTGAAAGTAGGAAAAAAATTCCTAGAAGAAAACACAGAGGCAAAGTGAATGACATGTTTTTTGGCATAGATTCTTGGATGTGGAACCAAAAGTAAAGGCAACCAATTAAATGGATAATTGGACTTCATGAAAATTAAAGTTCTGTTTATCAAAAGACATTCCAAAGCAACTGAAAAGATAACTCACAAAATAGATAAACATTTATAAATCATACCTAACAAGGGACTTGTATCTAGGATATACAAGGAGCTCCTACAACTTACAATAAAAATAGAAATGGCTCAACTGAAAGAGAGTGGTGTGGTTTGGCTCAGTGTCCCTCAAAGGCCTACATGCTGAAGGCTGGTCCTTAGGGTGACACTACTGGGAGGTGATGGAATCCTCAGACAGTGGAGTCCATAGAAGGTCCTTAAGTCACTGACATGTGCCCTCATAGAGGTTGAGGGACCCTATTCTGTTCTCTCCTTCTTTCCTGTTTTATGAACCATTTCTTCTGGGGCATGTTCTCATGATGTGCTGCTCTCAGTGCTCAGAGCAATGAAACCAACAGTCATGGAGCAGACTCCTGAGACAAAGCAAAACCTCCTTTCACCTTAACTATCTCAGGTATTTGNTCACAGCAACCCAATGCTAATACCATGGAGGAAAGATCTGAACAGAAAAGTTCTATAACAAAAAGAGACAAAGGGCCAAGAAGAACAAGAGAAGACATTTAATATTATCAGTCATTACAGACATACAAAAATCAAGGCACACTGAGAGGACACCTCACACCCATCAGGGTAACTGCAATCCAAACATCACGCATGGTGTCGCAAAGCTATGGCGATCAGAAGCCTCCCACACTGTGGGGCACAAAACAGTATAGCCAGGACAGGGAAGAGTCTGGAAGGTTCTCCAAAGGTTAAACATTGAGTTGACCATACAATCCAGCAGTTCGACCACCCAGGACAAGCCAAGGAGAAAGCAAGCATGCCCACATATACCTCTACGCTGATATTCACAACCGCTTATCCAGAGTGGCCGAAAGGGACCACCCAGATGTTCAACTAATACATGAATAAATAAAATAAAAACATCTATACAATGGAATACTATTNAGAATAAAAAGGAATGAACTGTTGATGCATGCCACAACATGGATAACCCTAGAAAACATGCTAAGTGAAAGAAGCTAGANAAAGACAGCCATAGCCTGTATGACAGAGGCCTACATGGTCCACTCACCCAGGAAACTCTCCAGACACAAAAAAGGGATTCTTAGCAGTCTGGGGCTAGGAATAAATTATACATCATGTAGATCATATTTCATAGCAGAGAGAGAGAGAGCAAACACAAAACATGAACAGCCCAGGAAGGATGTTCCTCAGAAACAGCAAAAAGAGACGTCCCAGTGGTAGGTTCTGGAAGGCAGACAGTGCAGGCAAGAGAAGCTACAGTGCTACAGTGCCTTGGCAGGTTTGTTATGGAGTGGACTCTAACATGCACTGAGTGGGAAGGAGAGACTGGCGGACAGGGAGAGAGCAAGGCTACTGCCACTAATTCATGTAGGAAGAAATGGTTACAAAAGTGGGCCCAAGAGCACATAAAAAGAAGCTTCTCTGGCAAGGAGCCAAACAAGTGTAAAAGCTTNGAGCAAAGCAGGAAGTTCAAGGAAGGCTTACACAAACAGAACACAGGAGCAGTGTGGGAGAGGGTGCCTGTGCTAGGGGTGTGAGAAAGGGCTGTAGGATGAGGGAAAGCTGTGAGTGACTGCTGCCTTGACTGGCAGGAAAGAATGAGAGCTAGGACTTAAAGAAGAGAAAGGAGTGTGATTCTCACATTAGTGGAAGAACATGGGTAAGAACGAAAGGGAAAAGAGACACCTCTAAGAAGGTAACACATTAGTGTACTGAGACCAGAAAAGGGAAAGAGCCTACAGAGGTCAGCGAGTTTGTTCTTTCTCTGAGCTATAGCAACTGAACACAATTGGGAAAGTGAAGGTCAGCTCAGAGCAAGAGGAACCAGCCACATCCTNAGGTCAAGGCCAGACAGGGTACATTGAGTAGAATATTTCTGGGAACATAATAAGATGAAAAGAAAATGTGGGCATCTACCACTGTTCAAGAAAAAGCTCCTGAAAGCTGTTTTTTTCAGAAAATTTAGCAAACCGATTAGTTTCATGAGGGCCATTTGAAACTGACCCTGGGAGGGAGTATTTCCACTATGGAAATTTGGAAATCAGCAAACACTACTAGTAGGGCTCTTTCTGAGGGGGAGGAGGGAAGCAGACCACAGTAAGAGGTCAAGTCTGACTCCAGGGCAAGAGAAAGTCAAGATGAGGCCTACCATGGGTGAGTCACAGGCGCTGATTTGCCAGTCCTGGCATAGGTAGCATCCACAGAACCACACTGCTTGGTGAGTGAGGGGTTAAGGAAAACATTGGCACAGTTCTTGTTGGTGGTAAGAGATTTGTAATATTTTTTAATGTTGCTACAAAATACAGCAAGTAATATTTTTAATCAACAAATACACACACACAGTAGTCATGCGAGAATAAACACCATCTGGGCAGTGCTCCCTGCACCAACAGAACCAGAACAGAGGCCTCCAGAGACAGACGGGGCTTGGTGTTCAGTGCCACGAGCCCTCTGGTCGCTGTTCCACCAGAGCTGGCCAGAAAGTGTCCGGTGTGGCCAGCAGAGAGCTGTGGCAAGGGATAAGGATCTCCTTCTGTCTCTGAGCTTCCCTTCCCTGACCTAAGACAGGAGTATGCCCAGGCTGTTGACTTCAACACAGCTCAGGAGAAAGTGCCATGCAGTGGGCCCCACCTGGGTCTCAGTTCCATCTAAGCTCCTGACTAGTGGCATGACCTTGGGCAAGGGCCTTCTCATCTCTAAATCAGTTTCTTCTTCTGTGATATGGAAATAATTAATGGTGGCTCCAGGGCTTCACTGAGGACTAAACTGCAGAAAGTAGTTGCACAAAGAAAACATCAATGTAAGTTATTCAGTGTAACTAGCACACACCAGACCAACACCAGTTATAATCCAGGCCAGATACATGCCAAGTGCACATAGGTATATGAAAGGNTCGAACACAGGGACCATGAAAAGTGGTATACCCAGGCTCTACTGACCTTGTTCAAGTCTCTTCCCATAGTGTCCAGAATCAACACACTACAATGGTGGATTCCAGTTTGATTCCTGGACCTGCACTCATGCTGTCATAAAGGGACTCTAAGGATAAGGGATCTTTTCCTGCCACTGGGGCACACTTGGCTGGCACCTCCACAATTCCCCAGTTTGAGGTAAAGTCCCAGAAGGCCTTCTATCCTACTTTCTCTAGCCATACAGCCCTCTTCTAAGTTCCCTAGTGGTGGTGTGTAGGAAGGCACACAGCAGAAAAGCCAGGCAGCAATTGCAAAAGGCCAGAACTGAGGCCTCAGTTTAAGTCACAACAGAGACTTCACCCCTTCCTTCATCACAAATGCTTCTAGAAACCCAGATTCCTCCAGATCCTCATAATCAAAACACTACTTCACCCAAGAGCAGCCACAAATTTACAGTTCCCAAAGAGAGGACAAATAGCTGCATAGTCTGGGCAAGTCATATGGCCACCCCATGAATTAAAGCTGTGGGGAGCTGGTGCTGCTTTATCAAATGAAATACCCAACAGAACTGTGAAAGATGAGCTACGTCCACTAACCTAACTGAAGAAGATCAGTCAGAGGAAGTACAGTGTACGCACTAAGGCACCAGGGAGCAGACGCTTGGCACTCACCACAGCCTCCTCACTATTCCTCCCACCACACCCACCTCCCAGCCCTGGTAATCAAGATACAGAGCAGGTGAAGAAGCCACCCCTCCAGAGAGGAGGCCACTGGACTCATGGGACCATGCTTTAACCTGCCTTCCTCTGTCCTGGAGCAATGGAGTATTTGTTCTCAAGAACAAGAAGATATGTGCTTGCCACAAGGCCCTCGACATACAGCCCTCAATGCTGAACAGCCCCTGGGACAATTCTCACAGGCAGTAAGNCAGTAATAAATTGAAGGGTCAAGACAGCTAAGAAAACAAGGAACACAATGGAGTCCAGAGCAGCTGAGAAGCAAAGACCGAGGAGTGGGGTTCCAACAACCTCTTCAGAGGCACACTTCCAATGACCTAAATTCCTTCCACAAGGAACATATACCCTACCATCTAAAGGCTCCACTTCCCAGTACTACCATAGACTATGGAAGCAAGTTTCAGCACATGGCCTTGGAGGCAACATCCAAACCAAAGAAGCAACCAAGTTCTTCAGCATCAATTTTCAACAAGCTTGTCATCAGATGGGGGTGAGAAGGACAGATGGAACATAGTCACAGATACACAAGCAGTTCAGCTAAGTGCTGCCCAGGAGCTTCAGCTCCCAGGGAGATGCCTAAATGAGGCCTTGAACACATCCCACATTCAGGGGAGAACAGAAATGTACTTGGTAATCAGGGGTGGGGTGGAGGGTGGCCTGCCAGAGCTGGGAATGGCACAAGCAAAGACACAGAGGGAAGGAATGCAAAGGTCCTGAGGTTCAGTCACAAAAATCATTGGTGGGCATATTTAAAAATTAAGGTACAGAAGGTTGCTGGGCTCCACCTGATGAGGCTTCCGAATGACAAGAAGCTAGAGTTTATTCTGCCATCAACTGGAACCACTGCAGCTTCTGAAAGGAACTTAGCCAGGATTTTCTCTGCACAAAAGAGTCTGGCAAAGGAGAAAGAGGGACTTGAAATAATGAAAGCATAGAGAAAGTGTGGCAACACAGGGGTGCAGATCAGGAATAGAGACTGAGATGTGTACCTGCTGGAGAGTGGACAAGAGGGAATGGATACTGGAGACACTAAGGAAGAGAATTAGGTAAGCCCTGTCTGAAGGCACAGACAAATGAAAGAGCAATTCACCGAACAGCANATACAACACATCTCACTGCACAAGCCAAAGGGAAGAGCACGTTTGTATACAGGCTTGGGGAGAGTCTGAACGGATTCATGAGAAATTGTGAACAGTTGGCATTTGAAAATAAGTTGCATTCTGCAAGAAGAAAAAAGTCATGAAGTAATGGAGGAGAGAAAAGATGACAGTGAGGCTCTCAGCCTGGTTTGCTGTAAAGAAGGAGGTGTCACTGCCTAGCCAAGAGCAGCCAATGTGTAAAGTGTTCCGATGCATCCAAGCAGCTCTGACCCTCTGCCACTCCAGAAACAGAGGTGGCTGCACACAGGGAAGAAATCAGGGAGGGACACTGTGAGAGAGCCCAGGGGCAGACTGGAGGAAGGANGTCACTTCTCAAACTCCAGAAAGGGGCAATGTGCTGGCTATTATTGGTTGTCAACTTGACTACATATAGAACAACACCCCAAAATGGAGGGTATACCTGTAAGGGATTTTTGCTTAATTTGAAATAGGAAGATTACTTCTAATCCAGCTCCTTGAGATAGGAAGACAACCCTTTAACCCATATCTTGAGGCAGGAAGACACACCTTTAATTCAGACCTTTAGTCCAGATCTAATCTGGGCCATGCCTTCTGCTGGGAGCCTATATAAGGACATGAAAGAAGGAAGCTTTTGCTCTTTGCCTGCTTGCCCTTGCCTTGCTAGCAAGTCCATTCCTTCACTGGCATTAGAGTCTACTTCTTTGGGATTCCAAGGTATATACTCCAGACCAGCTGAGACATCCAGCCTTGTGGACTGACCAGCTACTGGATGTTTGTACTTTCTATTCACAGCCAGCCATTGCTGGATTAGCTGGACTGAAGCTTGTAAATCATTCTAATAAATCCCCTTTATATAGAGTGAGAAAGATTCATTCTATAAGTTCTGTTACTCTAGAGCAGTGGTTCTCAACCTTCCCAATCCTGTGACCCCTTAATACAGTTCCTCATGGTGTGGTGACCCCCAACCATAAAATTATTTTCATTGCTACTTCATAACTGTAATTTTGCTATTGTTATAAATTATAATATAAATATCTGATATGCAGATGATCTTAGGTGACCCCTGTGAAAGGGTCATTTGACCCCCAGAGGGGTCACAACCCAAGGTTGAGAACTGCTGCTCTAGAGAATCCTGACTAATACAGGCAACAGAGCTGGAATAGAGGCAGACAAATGCCAGCATCAGCCCCAAATGAAAAGGCACTGTGCCCCACAGGGACTCCTTGAGCACATGCTACACGTCAGGTTCCAGCTAAATGCATTTTCTGGGCACGGCCATTTAGACTAGTAGAAAACAGACAGGGAGGCTGGAGAGCCACCCAGGATCACAGATGACCTAAGTGCTAAGACCAACACTCAAACTGAACCCTAGCAATAATAGTGACACCTGTACAAAGGAAGGCAGGAACATGGTGCTCCCTGGAGGGGAGGAAACCAATCTACGTAAGGGCTGGCTCAGGAATTTGCAGCCACATTACCTCCACTGATCAGCTTTANGGAGCCGGAAGAGGAGGAGCAGTAACTAGGAATTCAGCAAGCAGTCAATATGAAAATTAGTGCATTTTCAGCCTCACGAATCTTACTGTCTAGACACAGTTGAGAAGTCACATTGTGGAGGCAGCTTTGGCAGTTCATGAAGTTAGGTGTCAGCTCCCTTANGGGCAGGAGAGGTGTCACCATGGTCACTAGGGATAAGAAGTGGCTTGCAGGCCCACCAGGCCTACATGACCACTTTCTGCCCACGCAGTAACATGTTTTCCAAGGTCTCATGGGTGCCAGGCATTGTGCAAACTTAGACAAGCAGGAGACCAAATCTGTTCTGTGTCCTCTCCCTGCCTGGGTCCATGGCTCCTGTGGGCAGGGGCACTGGCTCGGCTGTGCACTAAGGCAGTGTCAACTGGCTGATCTCTAGAGGAAGCAGTTTACCTGACATCTCACTGAGTCAAGCTCTTGGGGCCCAGACACCCCAATCCTTGAAGAGGCACTGCCTAATCTTGCAGTGCTAAAGACTCCTCTCCTTGCTGGGGCTGTTGCCTTGGAGACAGCATTCCTAGTCCTTCAACTTCTTATGGGCTGAAATTAGATCCACCGGCTGCTCAGCACAGATGTAAATCCCAGAATGTCAGGACAAGAAAAGCCCTCGGGGACCTCCGACACCAACCATGTCACATGACACCAAGCACAGTACACACAAGTGCCTGCTGGGGCCAGGTGGGTGACAGAAGCAAACAAAACAAACCTAGCAAAGAAAAGCAAATCATGTAATACTCTGTGGTGGGAACAGTGCTAAGGGCAAAAGGGGGACAGCCGCCTTGTCGCTCACACAAAGTGCTGCCATACGGAAAGACACCAGACTGTCAATGGGTTTTTTTTTCCCCTTCCAAAAAAGCTAAGAATCAAATTATGTAAAGCCTCCCAATTTTTAATTGGTAGCAATTAATTCAAACCTATTAATAACATAAAGTTTCTGGGCTCACGGTTGGGGGCAAAAAAAAACAGCCAATGTCTTCAAATTCTATCCAGCTAGTATCACACTGATCTGTAGCAGACAGTGAGCCATATCTAAATGACTCCTGCTCTCCAGGCAGAAGGGAATGGGCAAGTAAGAGACCGTGTTGGGCTCGGAGCAGGAAATAGTAAGACGTGAGTGGGTCCACAGGTGCCACTGAGAAAGGCTCCTACAGAGGGCAGTCCCTTACCACACTCCTAAGGAAGAAGGAGATTCAGCCAATTAAAGGGGGAGAAGAAACAACTGATCCAGAGGATGGAGCCACAGGCCAGACCAGGGAACAGTGCAGAGCATAGCAGGAGAGTGCTGCCCACAGCCCAACACATGGATGAAAGGGTGCCAGCACATGGAGCTCCCAGTGAGCCTGACACAGCAATAGGCCTGTAACCCAGAGGCAAAACTCGGCTGTGACACAATCAGCCCTGACCCTGAACAGTCTGACAGAAGAAATGGAAATGGGCTACTTCTAAGAGGAGGACAAACCAGGGCACAAGGATGAAGTTTTCCTGGCCTGTCTCCTTTGAACCTGAGTTTTGTGACCATTTGACAGAAAGTTGCCCAAAAGTCAGATGGAGAGGAGGAGGTATGGACCTGAACTGAGGGGGAAAGTAGTAAGACCAGGGCTGGAGATGTGGCTCAGGGGAGCTTGTCTAGCAGGCACCAGGCCCTTTTTGATCCATCCCCAGCACAGGCTGTTTTGGGAAAAGTAGTAAAGACAAAGGGACAATGAAACAGAAACTGCTGGCAAGGCTTTATGGATGAGGGGTGGGAAAGCAGGGCCATTAACCTAAGAAACAGGTCCTTTCTAAGGGAGATAGAGGAGGNGCAGGCAGGTCCCATGTGGACAGTGAATTAGATGCACACACAGCACATGTGCTATACAAGGGGACATGAACAGACCATTGGTAACAGCTCTGGGCTGGAAACTCAGACTCCAGAAGTTATCAGTTAATGACTGAGGATAGTAGAGAATGACTGGGGTTGGGGTACAGGAGGGGCAAAGGGTAGAACCAGAAAACAGCCTGAAGCTTCTGGAGACCCAAGCAAAAAAGCAGTGTCCTGGATGGCTTTCTGTTGCTGTGATAAACCACTCTAACAAAAGCGACCCAGAGAGGAAAGGGTTTATTTCAAATTACAGGACAGGAACTCAAGAGGGGCAGAGGCAGGAACCACGAAGGAAGACTGCTTACTAGCTTGTTCAAGGCTCAAGGTGAACTACCTTTCTTGTACAGCCCAGAGCCCACTTGCCTAGGGATGCTACCATTCAGGATCACACTCCTACATTGGTTAGCCATCAAGAAAATGCCCCACAGACATGTCCACAGGCCAATCTGATGGAGGCAATTCTCCAATTGAAGTTCTTTCTTCCTGACAACTAAAATTAAGCACCACAGACAGAAACTGCAGTGTAGTAGAATATTATTTTAAGGTGTGTTACTCTGTGAAGCTGTGTTACTGTGCCTGTGTANAACACCTGATGGTCTAATAAAGAACTGGCCAATATCAAGGCCCGAGAAAGGATAGGCGGGGCTGGCAGGCAGAGAGAATATATAGAGGGAGAAATCTGGAGGAGAGATCTAAGATCTAGCAGCCAGAGAAGGACAGCTCCAGGGGCCACCCAGCTACACAGCAAGCCACAAGTAAGAGTAAGATTTACAGAATTAAGAGAATGGGAAAAGCCCAGAGGTAAAAGGTAGTCGGGATAATTAAAGTTAAGGAAAGTTGACTAGAAACTAAGCCAAGCTAATGGCAGGCATTCATAAGTAAGAATAAGCCTTTAAGTGTGATTTATTTGGGAGCTGGGTGGCAGGTCCCCCAAGAAAGAATAAAACTATGGAACTACAGCGACCCAGAGAGTGTGGTGAAACTATGGAACTATAGCAATCCAGACAGTGTGGTCCAGGCACAAAGACAGACACAGGGATGAATGGAAAGAACTGAACATCCAGAAATAACCTCGTATTCACTCGATGCATTTTATGANGGCTCCACAGTAACTCTGTGGGAAAAACAAGTCTTCTCAACAAACAGTATAGAAAATCTAAGTATCTCATGCAAAAAAATATATATTTCTCAGGGTTCAGCAAGCTGATACTTGAGTCAAGTCCAACCAACCACTTGACCTCCTACACAGATTTTCAGCAGCACATAGCTATTCCCATGCATTGATGGCAAAACTGGGCAGTTATGACAGATTTTCTGGTCTACAAAACCCAAGTACTTACTATATCCTTCCTAGGATGATTTTGTCAATCTCAATTTTAAAACTACCTCCACATACACCATACACAAAAACAAACTCAAACAGATGATGAACCTAAATAGCAAAAGCTATAAAACTCTAAGAAGAAAAAAAAAAAGGAAGACATTTTCATGACTTTAAAGTAGGCAAAGTTTTCCTAGATACAATACCAAAAGTACAATCAATGGTTTTTGAAGTTTAAAATTATAAACACTTGCACTTCAAAGACTGTTATAAAAACAGAAGCAAGCTACATACTGGAAGAAAAAAGCTTCAAATTAGAATGTAAGAAAGGGTTTGGACCCAGCAAAGAGAAAACACTACTCAATGATAAAAAAGACAACCCAATTAAAATGGGAAAAGGCCTGAATAAACATTTCACCAAAGAAGGTATGTGGGCAGCAAAAAAAGCCCATAAAAGATGCACATGGATCCTTACTAGAGAAACACAAATTCGAACCGCTACATGAATGCTATTTCACAGCACTTCTAGTCACTACAAGCAAAACAACAAGAGCAAATGTGGGAAGGATATGAACTTGAACTGAGGTATTGCTAGTGAAACCAGAAAATGGGATAGTCACTTGAGGGACAACCTGTAAGTTTCTTAAAAAGTTAAACTTATCCTTTTAAGAAAGACCCAGAGAATAGACTCTTAGGTTTCTATCTGTAGGAAATAACAAATAACAAATGTCCACAGCAGCTTTATTCATTATAGCTTAGAATGGAAACAATACAAATGTCCACCAACTGGTGACGGAATAAACGAATGCACTATATTATCCATACAACACAGTAGNCTTCAGCAACTAAAACTTTCACGTGACAGGCATAGACCACCACCAACAGAGCAATGTCAAAAANGTTTAGCAGGAGCTGGAGAGACNGCTCATTAGTTAAGAGAACTGGCTGTTCTGAGGACCTGGATTCAATTCCCAACACCCACATGGAGTCTCACAACTGTATGTAACTCCAGTCCCAGGGGATCTGACACCTTCTTCTGACCTTTGTGGATGCTGCACATATGTGACACACACATACACATGCAGGCAAAATACTCATACACACAAAATAAAAAAAAGGAAAAGGAAGAAAAAGTTTAGCAAGGCTGGGTGTGGCTTAGGAATGGAGCTTTTGCCTGGAATGCATAAGACTCTGGGTTCTATNCCCACACTACAGAAAAAATTACACTAAGCAAAAGAAGCCAGGCATGTAAGATATACAAACCCACCTACATGGATTATCCAAAAGAGGCAAATTTATAGAAGAAGAAGGAATAATTGTTACCCAGGGTTGGGGATAAGCAATAGGGAGTGTCCTGGACAGAAGACAGCTTTCAGATCTCATAAATGTTCTATAAGTAGATTAGGTGACAGTTGTCCAATTCTGTACATTTACTAAAAAAAAATTGAAATGGTAAATTTTTATCTAAAATACATCTCAATACAGTTTTTTTTNAAAAAAGAGAAAAAACAAAAAATGACATCAGCCACTCTTTGAAGACCACTCCTGACTAGAGATCTGCAATGTGGCCTCCCGACTGTAACATGTTCACAGCCTTGCCTGGCATCCAGGACCCAGGCTGATCCTGCCACATGGCAAGCCTTGTAAAGCATCTTTACCCCTCATGGAGGCCAACCATGTTAATGTTGCTTCAGACTCAGAGCTTGAGCCAAGTCTTGCACTAATTTACTATATGACCTTTGGGTTTCTTTCTGTCGCTGAACCTGCCTCCTCCTCTGTGAGATTCGAATGACACCTGACCTCTAAGATGGATGAGGACAATGACATACCACAAGGTCAGCATGTGCAGAAGAAATGTCCTTAATACATTTGGCATAGCACTTAGCACAGTAAACATATGTATTCTTCCCAGGGCTAGCTCAGATCATACCTAATCTATGTCACCTCCTCAGTGAGGCATTGTCTCAANAACCCACCTCAAACAAATACAAGTCCTACTACTCTTTGCATGCTTTTAATTCCTTCTCAGAACTTGCAGCTTTTTAAAATTTTTGCCTTTTTGTTTTCTTTCTAGTCTCCAAGATGGCAGAGAACCTGGCTTTGTTCCTCATCTCTGTAAGACCAGACCAGTGACAGGTAAATAACACGTTGGCAGCATTTGCTGAGTAGCTCAGGTAGTGCTCTGGCAAGTAGCCTCCCTAGCATCTGAATGTTTTGGAATTATCTCCTGTGTATCTGACTAATCTTTCATCGTATTTCCCTTCCCCAGTGGTCCAGAATCTGCCTCATAGGTGTAATGAGTAATGATAAAGTTTATCTAGCCAGAAGGATGGAATGAGCCTGGAATGAGCTCAGGCACCTGGCTGAATAAGTAGGTTCCTGAAGTGTGTGGTGCAATAGGAGGCAAACAGCTGAAAAGGAGAAGTGGTTTGGGAACTATAAGGAGTCTGAATTTCAACAATCAACCAAGTTCAGCTGAATTACTAGGATGGCAGCTTATACGGGGTGAAAAAGAAAAAAATAGACATTTATAAGATATTGTTGCCTTCTCTTCTAAGACCACAAGGTTCAATGTACTGACCAAAACAATCTTCATGTATTTCATGCATGCTTGCTCTGAAATCAGGAGTTGAATATAATTGCAGCATTTTGCATTAATTAAATTTCTTTTACCTTCCACAGAATTAGGGCTTGAACACACTATGTAAATTTATTCAAATTCACATGCAAATGAGCAAGGCCCTAACACTTGATTTTAAGGAAACAAGAGCATTGGGATCAAGCCCCAGGGATTAAATACAAGTGGTCTCTAAGAATATTTAATTTTTTTCTGAAAGAGCTAGGGCAGATATTCTCTTTTGGAACCTACCTCTTATTGATTTCTAAGATGTTCACTAGAGCAACTGCTTTATTAATCTGATTTTTTAAATATTTATTATTGATTTTTACTTATCTGCCTGAAGACCAGGTGAACTCCTCAACCCTCAAGTAACTACTAATAACAGACCCTCCACCAAATATTTCTTTACCTTAAATGTCTTTTCTTCTATCTTCCTCTTTAAAACCAGGCATACTGGACATGGCTTTCCCAACATGGGACCAAGCACCTCACTGACTACCCCTAGACAAGTCATTCAGTCTCTCAGATTAACCAGAAAAGGAAGCTAACAATTACTGAAGTTCCACCCAGTTTAATTGCCTGTAAAACTAAATAGAGGACTAGCATCCCTGTCAGGCCAAGCAGAAGCAAAGTCAAAATTTCAGACTGTCAAAATGTATCATCAGGCTGGAGAAAGTCCAAAAGATCTAAGTTAGTCCCAAATGCTACTCAAGTGGTGCCTTAGGAAGTCCTTAATGTCTCTAAGCTTGATTTCCCATTTTTAAATTGTTTTTACTAGGCTGTGGAAGAANGGTTCAGTAATTAAAAATGCTTATTGCCCTTCAAGAGGACTTGAGTTTGGTTCCCAGCACCCAGAGCCAGCAGCTCACAATAACCTGTGACTCCAGTTTCAGGGAGTTTGACACTTTCTTTTGGCCACCCTGGGAACCTGCANGCATGTGATACACATACAGACAAGCAGGCATGTGAACACACACAAATAACTTTTTTAAAAAAGGAGAGAAAATGATTTTAAAGACTTTANACTCTACAGAATTATTCTGGGAACAAGAAATAAAAAGTCAGAGTCGCCTCCAATGGTATTTCTCTAAACCCGTGAAGACTCAGGCCTGCATTGCCCCCGTGAAACAAGAGACCCAGTGACAAAGGTGAAAAGTATCCTGAGCCAACGCTATCTTCCTCAGTTCTACCTCAACTTCTTACCTCTCAGCCTTCAACAGGAGCCATCTTCCCCCATTTAATTCTTGCTACAAGCCACGTCAATACCACCTGGGCAGCACCTAACATGCTGCATATTCTCAGAGGCCTCCACAAAACATTCTGCATGTTTTCTCCACAGTTTCCTTGGCAGTGCCCAGGCTAACCTCCCCCCTTTTATCTCACATGAGGCAAGTGGAAGTCAATAAACAACTCATTCATGTAATGGCACACAACTAAGGAGCTTAGATATCAGACCCTTGGAAGCCTTTTTCTGAACCTCCTAATTCACCTAGACTCAACTCAGAATATTGTTTAAATTTGATTTATTTCATTGAGCTCACTCATGTAAGCACTTAGCAATTATTCACCAAGTACCCACTATGTGTCATGCACAGGTGTAGAAGGAAGTAGAGCACAGAAGTTTTAGAAACAGCTCTGGAGTTGACCTACTTTGTTACCTGTGTGACCTTGGACAAGTTATGCCAATAGCACCTCAGTTCTCCATAAGTGACAAAATGGGCTAAGAGGCCAGACATGTGATGCTGTATGACTTTAATCCTACCACTCAGGAGATAGAGGCAGGCAGATCTGGGAGTTCTGGGCCAGCCTGAGCAAAATAGGGAGACCCTGTCTCAAAACAAAACAAAGGAGGGAGGACGCTAACAATTCTACTTCTCATAGGTCTTTTGAAAATTAAATAATATCCGCAAAGGGCTGCCATTCTGCACTAAAACAGGAGCTTTTATTCTCCTAAATTCTGGGGATAACGTCATGAATCACACAAGAACTTCAGCCAAGGAAGCAGCTAGAGCTCTAACAGGAAACACAATAAACACAATTTGTTTCAAACTGTGCTGAGTGCTGTGAAAATCATAAACGTGTGACAGTGATGTGGGAAGCTGCTTGAGACTCTGTGGTCAAGAAGGATTCTTGGATGACATCTNAGCTGTAACGTGATGACAGCCAGATTAATGATAACTGAAGAAACATCAAACAGCTGGGATCTTCTGGGAAGAACAAGGAGGTCCTGAGGCAAAATAAGAGTGTGTATGAAGGTGAGGATCAGGCCAGGGAAGGGATGTAGAGGTCAGTGGGCATTAGGACACCTCGTAAAAGCAAGTGAGGCGTTCCCTCCTCTTGGACATGGTAGAGACTCACTATTAAGGTTTCAGGTGAAGGGTGGATGAGGTATATGGCAGTTAAAACTCCCCCTTGGGGGGGGGGGTCATGAAGGCACGTGATCAAGATTGGAAATGGGGCAGTGCTACAGCACACGCAACCAGACGCACACGCCAAGCGAGATGGGGTAGAGTGCGAAACAAATCCGGAAACCGGAGAGCCAAGGCGGTGGAAACCGACTTGAGGCGGCCGGCTGCCCCAGGTGCCAGCGGCCTACCCTAACTATCTGGTCCCCGAACGGCGGCTCCCGC
>LZPO01017447.1:81200-93335 GCA_001675575.1 Neotoma lepida
GCACCTGTCTGTGGAGGCCTCCCCCTCAAACACTCCCTAGCCTTGCAGCTTTGGGGCTAATATAAACCCCACTTTATCCTGTGTTCAAAGCTGTTCTTTTAAATGCTGCTTTAGAGAGACAACCCTGTCTGACAGAAAATAAAGCTTGTTTAATTTGACTAAAAGAATTTGAGTAATGGTCTTTACTCTCATTCAGGGGATTAACAAAAACTGATATTAATGGAGAATACTGTAGAAAACATAAATACAGTATCCTATGTTCATTAATTGGAAGAAGGATATTGTTAAAATATTTATACTCCCCCAAATAATCTCAAAGTAACCACTATCAAAATTCCAATAGTGTTTTTCACAGAAAGCTATCTTTAAAAAAATTTTTTTAATGTATATGTATGTGTGCCTGAGTGTACCATATGCATAAGGAATCCATGGAGGTCAGAAGAGGTTGTGAACTAGAATCATGGGAGGTTGTGAACCACTGTGCTGGTGCTGGGAACTGAGCCTGGATCCTCTGCAAGAGCAGTAAGTACTCTTAGCCACTGAGCCATCTCTCCAATCCCAACAATACTATGTTTTTAAGTTGCCCCCAGGTTTATAGAAAATAATCCAGAACAGATTCAAACAGCTCCATTCGGTGTGTTGAAATTCATCCCAACTGTAGCCTAGGGACCTGAAGGTTGGAGGGGCTGCTAAGTCCAGAAGCTTCTGTATGTGCTGGGTATCAGGATGTACTTCAGTGACCTGATCTAGGGCTGAACAACCTTGGGAACATAATTCTCTCTCCTCTCTCTCCTCTCTCTCCCCCGCTNCAACTTGATAGAGCTCCCACTCACAGGACCTCTCTGAATCAGATGCATGACACGGCTGGCTATCTTGTTGCAGTTTCTTGCTGGGAATAATGATGATCTCCTCCAAAGTGCACTTGAATCAGACACATGTAGTACTTCTCCATGATGACCCAGGCCACCTTCTTCACAGTCTATGCAAACACAGCTCATGTTGGCAGGTCACCAGAATAAACTATTTTAAGAAAGAAGACTAAATCTAGAGTCATCACACTCCCTGGTTTCAAATTTATTGCAAAGCTAATGTAATCAAAACAGTACAACACATAGACTAAAGCCTAGAAATAAACTTATGTATAGTAGTAAGCTAATTTNTGGTGCCAACACACAGTGGAAAATGGAAGTCTTTAATAAATAATGTTGGCAAAACTTTTTTTCAAAGAATGCGTTTGGACTCTTTCTTGTGCTATGTACAAAAATCAACTACAAAAAGTTTAAGAACTTAAATGTAAGCTCTAAACCTGAAATACCCCTAAGCATAGAGTATATAAATATAAGTGTAGAAGAAAAGCTCCTTAATGTTGATCTTAACACTAATCTTTTAGATATGACACCAAAATAACAGTCAACAAATGCAAAAATAAGCAAGTAAGACTATGTTAATGAGAGATGGCTCAGTGGTTCAGAGCACTGGTTGCTCATACAGAGGACCTGGGTTTGATTCCTAGCATTTCATGGTGGCTCACAACCATCTGTACGTCCAGCTTCAGGAGATCTGATGCCCTCTTCTGACTTCTATGGGAGAACAGACAAAAGATTTATACACATAAAATAAAACAATCTAAAAACATTTTTTAACAACAACAAAAAAGCTTTTTACAGGCTGGTAAGACAACCCAGCAGGTGAAGGTGCTTGCTGCCAGTGCTGGCAACCTGAATTTGATCCCTGGGACCTGCCTGGTGGATGATGAGAACTGTTCCCACAAACTGTCCTCTGGTTTCTACATGCATGCCATGAATGGGGCTCATGTACACACACACACACTGATAAATGTAATTCAAGAATTCAAAAGTTTTGCATAGCCAAGGAAGAAACTAAGAAAGTGAAAATGCAACCTAAAGAATGAAATATTTACCAGACATATAGCTTATAACAAAGGCTTAATAATATCCAAGATATTAACTCAAAAACAATAAAAAGTAACCCAATTTTAAAATGTGCAAAGTACTAAAACGGACTTTTTCTCATATCATGCAAATAGCAATTAAATAAATGAAACAATGCTCAGCATCACCAGTCACCACAGAAATGCAGATCAAAACCACAATCACCACCATCTGTTAGGACGACCGCTATCAAAGAGACAAGTGGTGACAGCTATTGGCAAAAACTGGAGTAAAGGGAACCCTTGCACACAGCTGATGGAAATACAAATTGGTACACCCATTATGAGAAATGGCTCCTCACACTTTTTAAATATAGTGTATTTAAAATATCTCCCAAGGAAATAAAATCAATGACTCAAGGAGGGAAGCTGTCCCACCATGTTCACTGCAGCATTGTCTGTAACAGCCACGACAAGGGAGCGAGTGTCTACAACTCGTAGAGTATTCAGTCGGAAGTGAGTAGGGGGTTGTTGATCAGCGGCTATAACTCAGTTATAAGATGAAAAAGCTTGGGGTCCTCGTGTACAGCTTGAGTTGTGAATGACATATTGCCTAATTTGACTGAAATAAGCATTACACAGCATGTAAGTATGTCAAATTATAACCCTGTACACCTCGAATATATATTATCTTTGTTAATTAAATATGTGTAATTCGGATGGGGTTTTTTTTTGGTTTTGTTGTTGTTGTTTGAAATAGGGTATTACTACGTAGCCCTGGCTGACCTAGAACTTACTATGTAGACCATGCTGGGCCTCAAACTGGCCTCCTGAGTGCTGGGATTAAAGGTGTGTGATCTGATACCCTCTTCTTGCCTCCTCAAGCACTGCACACACATGATGTACAGACACACATGCAGGCGAAACAACCATACACATAATGAATATTTTAAAAATACTGTCATATGTTTAAAATTTGATCATAACCACCCACACAGGGGATAGATTAACTACCTTGATTGTAGTTACCCTGTCACCATTCATCAAGCCATGTTGTGTACCTTAAGTAAATCTATTTTTGTCATTTATTCCTTAATAAACTGGGGCGGGAGTGCTGTGGTGATCAAACCTGAGTGCAGTTCTGATGAAATTTGTGTTCCAGGGCTCCCATGGGACCAGCTATGACATGTCACGTTAGTCAACCAGCCATTAGAAGCTGAGGATAGTTCCCTAGAGAAGGGGGCATCTGTGACTCATCAGTGTCTTACACCTATAGCATTGAGGATAGCCTGAATGGTCAGCAAACAAAATTTGGGTGAGAGACCTCAACTGTCCATTACATGCCCCAGACATTTTCACAGTCTCCTACAAGACTCAGATGGATTATCTGTTCGGGAAATTCTGGGTCAGATNATGAAGTGATTAATACAATGAGCCCCCCCAAAAAGAAAGTCAGAAAAAATGAGTCAGAGCCAGAGAAACCCTGAGACCGTGCCCTCACCACTGCCGTGGGAAATCCTGGAGGACCCTTGGGCTTCCACAAGCCTTCCAGTGAGGGTGTGCACTGAACAGTAGCAGCACAGGTAAACCACCGAACACTCCAACCGTGGCTGTGTCCCCATTTCACAGATAACTGAGCAGCAAGTAGGTAAAAATACTGTGTTATAAATCAAAAGTAAGTCAGTTGTTTCCGGTGCTGGGATCAAACATAGGGCCTCATTGCTAGGCAAGCACTCTGCCACTGAGCTACACCCCTAGCTCAAGACAGCATTTAAATAAAGGNAGGGTGATGGGAGTGAAGAGGAATAGACATGGCAGAATGAGTATATTAATCCATGACCAATTAATTGAGTCTGAAAAACCTCAATGCTATGATCCCACCTAAGACCCGAGGCTCTGGAGAAAGTAAAGTGTGACACTTCATAGTGGCTACCATATACTCCCTACAACATAGTGGCTCTCCCTACAACAGAACCCTAATTTTCTTCAGTCTAGTCATGTGCCCATTAGGAAAGGGGGCCTGGTTCCCACTGGTCAAATTTGGGTCAATTTGAACATCATGAATGAGAGTAAAGGGGGCTAGAGAGGTGACTCAACAGTTACAAGCATTTACTGTTCTTACTGAGGACCTAGGTACAGTTTCCAACACTAACATGGGAGCTCATAATGCCTCTAACTCCAATTCCTGGGGATCCAACACTTTCTGGTCTCTGTGAGCTGCTACATGCTACATACGAATAGTGTACATAAACTAATACAGGAACATGCATATCCACATAAAAATATCTTTTTTAAAAAAATGAATCATAAAAATAATGGCTTATAAGATATTTAATATTTTTTAATCCATCAGTCCAGTTTTTAAATTTTGTGTGTGTTTGTGTGCATGTGTGTACTGGCTGGTTTTGTGTGTCAACTTGATTCAAGCTAAAGATCATCAGAGGAAGGAGGCTCAGTTGAGGAAATGTCTCCTTGAGATCCAGCTGTAAGGCATTTTCTTAGTGATCAATGGGAAGGGCCCAGCCCATGGTGGGTGGTGCCATCCCTGGGCTGTTGGTCCTGGGTTCTATAAGAAGGTGGGATGAGCAAGCCATGGGAAACAAGCCAGTAAGCAGGTCCCCTCCATGGCCTTTGCATCAGCTCCTGCCTCCAGGATCCTGCCCTGTTTGAGTTCCTGTCCCGACTTCCTTCAGTGATGAACAGCAATCTTGAAGTGTTAGCCAAATAAATCCTCTCCTCCCCAATTTGCCTTTTGGTCATGATGTTTCGTCACAGCAACAGAAACCCTGACAAAGACAATGCACATGCACACATATGATATAGAAGGGGCTCACGTACCACTGTGCACATGTGGAGGTCAGGACTTTTGTGAGTTGATTGTCTGCTTTCACCATGGGTACTAGGAATCAAATTCAGATTGTCAGCCAAGCATTTTAACCAGTTGAACCACCTCATCAGTACCATTATTCTATTCTAATAAAGAAAAAAGAGACATAAAATTTTAAAAAAGATGCAAACTTTCCCTTTTAAAAATGAAATGTATTTGTGTGGATGAATGCACATGCCACAGCAGGTATAGAAGTCAGGAGACAACTTGTGGAAGTCAAGGTTCTCCCTCGGCCCTGTGGGTCCCAGGGATTGATACCAGGTTCCTATGCTTGGCAAAGTGCCTTTGCCTGCTGAGCCCGCTCAGTGGCCCCAAATCTCGTCTTTATAAATAAAAATACCAGCTAGTCAGTGCCAAAGAAAATCAACAGTTTTTAAACTGCCCTTTTCCATCATCAGTAAAACTTAATGAAGTGAGCCCAGATCATCAAAAGATATCAAAGCCACTAGATGGAAGATTAAGAAGCAAGCAGGCTAATCTTCTAGTTTTGACAGATTTCTTACTATTTACCAGTAAAAGCCGTATTACAATGAGGAGGCCTGCTGGTCACTACCTTTACCTAATGACCAAGCTTCAAAGATGTTGGGAGAAACAGTGGGGCTCCCAGCCCCTCAGCAAGCTGCTGTAGAGTGTCCCGGTCAGTGTGGGACCTGAACGTACTGGAGTGGAAAGAAATCCTAAAACAAATAAACAAAAACAAAGACAAAACAAATAAACAAAAAACAGCCCCGATAGATTTATTTTTAATTATGTTTGTTTGTGTATGTCTGTGTGAGTTTGTGCCTGTGAGTGCAGTGCCCTGAGAGGCCAGAATAGGGCATTGGATCCGGCCAAAGCGGGTGTAGGGAATGAACTCTGGGTCCTCTGGAAGAGTGGTCAGTGCTCTTAACTACTAAGTTGTCTTTCCAGCCCCTTGGGAAGTTTATATACAATATAATATCCTAGAGGTTTTTTTTTGTTATTATTGCAACTGTGATTAACACAAGGGCCTCCCACACACTGAGTGTGCATTCTACCACTGAGTGACACCCCTGGCCACCTGCATGAATTAATATTATTCAGTAATTATTGTTGAATCAATTAATTTTCTGTTTTAAAAGCTTTTATTCGCTTAATTTTATGTGTGTGATTGTTTGCCTGCATATGTCTATGTGAAGCACATGTGCATAGTGCTGGTAGTGACCAGAAGAGAACATCAGATTCCCTGGATCTTACAGAAGTTGTGAGTCATCATGTGACTGCTGAGAACTAAACCTATGCCCTATGCAAGACTGGCAAGTGCTCTTAACTGCTGTGCCATCGCTCCAGTCCCTCAATCTTAATTTTCTTGTTCTTGGGAGACGTGTGCCAAAATATTTAAGAATGCTGTGTCAAAAGTGTCTGCAACTTACACGCAAATGGTTCTGAGGGAAAAAGTGTCTGTAGATGATTCTAAATGAAATACATATTAGAGTCCATCATACTACTCCATTGTTTGAATGAGCTTGAGATTTTTCAGAATCACACAGTGGTAGTTTGAATGTAATTGGCCCCCATGAGCTCATAGGGAGTGGCACTATTAGGAGGGGTGGCTTTGTTAGAATGGGTATGGCCTTGTTGGAGGAAGTGTGTCACTGTGGGGGTGGGCTTTGAAGTTTCCTATGCTTAGGATGCCCCCCCTAGTGACACAGTCCACTTCTGTTGCCTGCGAGATGTAGGACTCTCAGCTACTTCTCCAGCACCACATCTGCCCACATGCCACCATACTCCCTGCCATGATGCATGATGATAATGAATTGAACCTCTGAAACTGTAAGTGAGCCACCCAACTAAATATTTTCTTTGTAAGAGTTACCGTGNTCATGGTATCTCTTCACAGCAATGGAAACCCTAACTAAAACAGAAGTCATAATAAGAAAATAAAATAATGAACTGGGCCAAGGGACTAACTCTCCAAGATGTGCTTGTCTCTTGTAGCTTTAAATGACCTGGTGACCTAGTTTTTACCAATAAGCCTCCAGAGCAGTGTGGCACCTGGAGGGCAGAACAGTAGAGTGCTAATGACAACCTTTGTTGTGGCTGAGTGCAGTCCATAGATCTGAGCTCTTGAGCAAGTTAGGGACACTCAGTGAATGAAGGTGATGTTACAGAGTATTTAACAATCAAAGCCCCATACATAGTGAGCTCATTCATGACAGGGTGAATGGCTTGACTTTTGCAATTAGCAGTTTTGGCAAATAGGTTGGAGGGTTCCCTGGAGGGTCTTCTGTGAGGCACCTTTTCTTAGGTTGGAGTCTTCAGAAACAGGTAGAAGAAAGGGGCTGGTATAGAAGCTACTGGCTTTGTCCATTCTAGAAATGGACTGGCAGCTTCCTGCCCTAGCCCCTGTCTCTGCTTCTTTTCATTGTGGCACTAGCAACCCCAGGCAGGTCAGTGAGGCAAGAAAAGGAACCCAGACCATGCAGATTGGAATGGAAGAAGCAGTCCGTCTCAATTTCACAGGTAATGTGGTCTCACAGATCGAAAACCTCAAGGGATTTTGTTCAGAGAAAGTGTTAGAGCAAGTTAAGCAGATCCAAAATAACTCAGTTCCATTTCTATAGGAAAAACGATCCAAAACCACAAAGTGAGATGGACAGTGAAGAGAGTGTCCTGTTTTGTCGGTCAACATGCCTCTCTCGGTGTCAGTGCCATGCCGCTTTTGGTCACTGTGGCTCTATAGAGTAGTTTGTAGGTGAATTTTGGGGAGGTGTTTAATTTTGGAGTTATAGATTCTAGATATTAATCCATTGTCTATGTGCTGTTTGGAGTGGCTCTGGTATCAGCTTTTACCAATAGTCACCATGCTAACTATAATATTTTATTTCCCTTTTCTTGGGGTTTGGAAGTTTGTTTTTAATATATTTATTAATTCCTTGGGAATTTCCTGCATTGCTGGATCATATTCACCTCCGTGGCCCAGCTCCTCCAGATTCAGCCCCCCCCCCATTTCATACCCACTAAACTTCCTGCCTTCACTTTTTTTAACCCATTGGATCCAAACTGTGTTGCCCGTATACTCCTGAGTATGTGGCCACCCACTGGAGCATGGGCAACCCGCCAGGGTCCACACCATTAAAGAGAACTAACTTTCCCTCTCCTGGTAGCTATCAATTACTAACAACTTCTCAGCTTTGTGTCCATCTCCTCTCTCCATGCTGGGACTTTGTCTGGCTTGATCTTGCTTGTTGGTTGGTTGGTTGGTTGGTTGTTGTTGTTGGTGGTGGTGGTGGTTTATTTGTTTATTTGTTTGTTTCTTTGTTTTGTTGTTGTCATTGTTGTTTGAGACAGAGTCTCACATAATCCAGCCTAGCCTGGAACTAACTCTGCAGCTAAAAATGACCTTGAACTCCTAATTCACCTGCCTCTGTTTCCCAAGTGCTGATATTACCTGTGTGTACCACCATGCCTGGCTGTTGCTCTTTTTTTATTATTAATTTTCAATTAGTATACAGAATGAGTTTTGTTATGACATTGTCCTTTAAAAATGTTTTGCATTTATGTATTGGGCAGAGGGCACTAGTATAGCATTCATGTATAGGGCAGAGGACAACTTGTGGGAGTTCTTTCCTTCAACCATCTGGGTCCAGGGGATTGAACTTAGGTCATCAAGCTTGGTGGCAAGTGCCTTTCCTTGCTAAACCACCCTGCCAACCCATCATAGGGACACTTTCATACCTTCATACCATTGTACTTTTTTTCATATTTGTCTAAGTACCCTCTCACATAGTCATTGGTCATCTCTCCATTAAGTAGTCCCCCTTTTGCTTCTGTGACAGACAGACAGACTTATCTAGACTTTACATAGAGACAAAACACATTATTTTTTTTGCTTCCCTCATTATCCTCCTGTCTCCCTCTCTAGACTCTTCCTCTGCCCCCTATAGTTCCTGTTCTTCTGTCATGTCATATGTAAGTATTTATGTGTGTGCATGTTCTACATATGAGAAAAAACATCTTTCTGAGTCTGTCTTATCTAACATGACAGACTTCAGTTCCATCTATTTTCCTGAAAATGACAGGATTTCACTCTTTTTTATGTCTGGCTAAAAGTCCACTACTGTGGTGGTTTGAATAGGAATGGTCCCCATAGACTCATGTGTTTGAATGCTTGGCCCATAGGGAGTGGTATTATTAGAAGGTGTGGCCTTGTTGGAGTGGATGTGGCCTTGTTGAAGTAGGTGTGGCCTTGTTGGAGGAAGTGTGTCATTGTGGCGAGTGGGCTTTGAGGTCTCATATATGCTCAAGCTATGCCCAGCACACAGTCTCTCCTTCTGCTGCCTACGGATCAAGATGTAGAACTTTCAGCACCTTCTCCAGCACCATGTCTGCCTGTANACCGCCATGTCCCATCATGATGATAACGGACTAAACCTCTGAAACTGTAAGTCAGCCCCAATGAAATGTTTTCCTTTATAAGAGTTGCCAAGGTCATTTTGTCTCTTCACAGCAATAGAAACCCAAACTAAGGCAACTACATATGTGTATGTGTGTGTGTATTTTTTTAAAGATTTATTTATTCATGTATTTTATGTATATGAGTGCTCTGTCTTCATGCACACCAGAAGAAGGAATCTGATCCCATTACAGATGGTTGTGAGCCACCATGTGGTTGCTGGGAATTGAACTCAGGACCTCTGGAAGAGCAGTTAAGTGCTTTTAACCACGGAGCCATCTCTCTAGCCCCTGAGCCATCTCTCCAGCCCCGTGTGTGTGTGTATTTTTATCACACATTTTCTTTATCTAGTCATCTGTTGATGGGCATCTAGGTTGGTTCCTTATCTTGGCTATTGTGAACAGTGCAGCAACAAACATGATGTACAAGTATCTCTGTGGTATGCTGTTAGATTCCCTCAGATATACCCAAGGATAACTGTGTTATATGCTGTTTCTATCTTTAGATTTGTTTTGTTCATTTAAAATTTTTTATTATTTTTCATTTATGTGTGTATGTGTATGTGGAGGTGGTATATGCACATGAGTGCAGTGCCCATTGAGACCAGAAGAGGGCATCAGATCTCCTGGAGCTGGAGTTACAGACTGTTGTAAACTGCTACAGATGTGCTGGGAACTGAACTGGGGTCCTCTGCAAGAGCAGCAGATACTCTTAACTGCTGAGCCATCTCTCCAGTGCCTCTCTTTAGTTTGTTGAGGAACCACCATACTAACAGTTTAAGTTCCCAATCACAGTGTGTAAGTGTTCCTCTCTCCACTGCATCCTCACATCCTTATCATTCATTTGCTGTCTTCATTTTCTTGATGGTAGCCATTATAAATGGAGATTGTATCAAGAGAGTTGTGGTTTGAGTTCCCCTGATGGCTAAGGATATTGAACATTTTTTTATACGTGAATATTGGTTGGCCATTTTTATTTTTCCTTTTGAGAATTCTCTGCTCAATTCATTTGACTATTTAATCTTTTTGGTGTCTAATTTTTGGAGTTCTTCATAGCTTCTGGATATCAATCTCCTGTCAGGTATAAATTTCCCAGATTCTTTCCTGTTCTGTCGCTCTCTCTTCACTCTGCTGGTCGTTACCTTTGCTGTGCAGAAGCTTTTTAATGTCATACAATCCAACTTGTCAATTTTTGTCATTTTTTCCTGAGTTAGTGGGGTCCTTTTCAGAAAGTACTTGCATACCTGAATCTTGACATGTTCTCCCCAACAGTTTCAGAGTTTCAGGTATTACACTGAGGTCTTTGATCAGGTTCATATTGGTTTTGTTCAGTAGAGACCAGTCTAGCTTCATTCATCTTCACATGGATATCCATTTTCTCTAACCCTACTTGTCTGAGAAGCCATCTTCTCTCCAATGCATGTTTTTGACACCTTTGTCAAAATTTAGGTGGCTGTAGCTACAGGGCTTATTTCTAGGTTCTCTGTTCTCTTCTGTGGGTCTACATGTCTGACATGTGCTTCTTTTGTCACTGTGGCTCCATGGTAGTGTGTGAGCAGATATAGAGACACCTCAGTATAACTCTGGGTAAGATCCCTTTGTCTACTTGTGGTCCTTTGTGCTTTTACATGAATTTTAGGATTTTTTTTGTTCTGTAAAGAATGTCATTGACATTTTGGTGAATGTTGCACTGAATCTGAATATCTCTTTGGTAATATGACATTTCACAATCCTGTTTTATTTCCCAATCAAAATGTGGATAAACAGGGATAGGCAATCCTGGCTCACAGGGCCCCTCCATGCTTTAATTATACCATGGAAAACACATGATTCCCATGGTCAAGTCAGCAGGAAAAGTGAGGCTGAAAGACTAGAGGGACCATACATGTCCCTGTCATTCCTCTGGTGGGATTGGTCACAGTCCCCTGTCTGCAGTGGCTGAGAGGTGCTGTCTGTCCTGAAGAAGGAAAGAGGAACTGACCAGTAGCCTCAGACCCAGTGAAGGAACAACTCACTGACCTCTCTCGTCCATCTGAGAAAACAGGCAGGTAGCAAGCGGGATATTCCTTACACTAAAGAAAGAAGAACCAAAGTACAAGCCATGTCAGGGGCAGATGTGTGTGGAAGAAGTGTCTGTGTATATCTCTGACGAAAGTGGCCCTGTCCCCGGGATCTTCCACCTCAGGAGGATGTGCCGCTCGGCCAGGGCTTTGAAAGACATTTGCTTCCATGTTCTGCCTTTGCTCTTCTTTCATTTTATTGTTCACTAATTAAAAAAAAACAAACAAATTTCCTACACTGAAGTTTGAAAACTACTGGTGAGTAACGGGCCGTGCAGGGAGGAGGAGGCAAAATGAGGAACACACCCACTGGAAGATTGGGTGGGCCCCAGAGCCAAAGCCATGGAGAGAAGGAGCTGGAGGAACAGGTCCCAGGTGGGCCAGGCACCTCCAACCTCCTGCAGCTCTTCCATCGGTACGGTTGACTTGAGCATCAGTTCCCACCCCCTCACAGTACAAGAAGCAGCTGGGTTGGGGGATGGGGGTTGTACCTTTGAGACTCTTGAGGATGAGGTGAAGCCTCAGTCCATAAAGTGCATGCTGCACGGGCTTGAGGACACAATACTCTCTCTCCACACACACAAAAATCTTTCCCAAAGCTGTCTTCTGGAGACACACTGGCCAGTCCTGGTCACACACACACTATACCCCTAGACCAGACCCCGGCAGAGGACCTGAGAGGGATGTGGCTGCTTTAGACCAACATCACTCATCCCCCTACAATGCCAGCCCACTCCACCTTTGTTAACAGCCCCTTTATCCAAGTCCTGATAAGCCCCCATTTGCACAGCCATCTGTTCCTGCCAAGGCTGGATTGTTAACTGGTTGCTGTGTATGCAGCGGGAGTGTGCTGCGTCTGCGCCAAGCTGAGTGTGTGTGTGTGT
>LZPO01017447.1:102364-114539 GCA_001675575.1 Neotoma lepida
TGAATGCTAAGCCAAGCTGACCCCCAGCCTCTCCACACTTATTCTGGCAACTTCTGCTGTTGTGTTTGGTCACCAATGTTTCTTACACTCGCTCCTATGCATCTTCACTTTTCTTTTTGCTTCAGAAGCCTTCTAGTGTGTATTTTAGGGAAGTATCTGTGAGTCCTGAAATGTTAGGCTCCTTTCATGCCTGGAAGATCTTTATTCTGAGTGATAATGTTTTATAATGGGCTGAGTCTATAATTATAGGTTCCAAGTGATTTTCACTCTGAACCCCGAGGATACTGCCCTGTCATCCTGCTCCTCATGTGAGGAGTATGTCAGTCCCAGAGCTCACACCTTCTTCTGAGGNGGAGAATTGCTTTTATAATTTCTTGGGCAATAATTTCTTCATTCTATCTGCTCTCTCTTTCTAGAACTCAATGCCATGACATTTTCAGTTTCTCTCTGTTCTGTGCTCCTTTCCATCTTTCTTAGACAAGGGACCTCANTGTGTTACCCAGGTTGGTCTCAAACCACTGAACTCATGTAATCATCCTTACTCAGCCTCCTGAGTCCTGGGGTTACAGGTGTGTGCCATCCATTTTCTTATTACTAAGTTATTTCTGTGGCATTGGGATAGAGCCCACAACCTCACACATGCTGGGNAAGCACTCTGCCACCAAGCCCAGCTTTATCTTATGTGTGTGAGTGTTTTGCCTGCCTGTGTGTATGTGTGTATGCACCCAGCCCGGTACCTGCAAAGGCCAGAAGAGGACACCAGATCCCCTGGAACTGGAGTTACAAATGACTNGGAGCCACCATGTGGGTGCTGGGAACCAAGAGCAGCCAGTGCAGGTAACCACATCTCTCCAGTGTGTCTTCTTTTAATGTTCTGTTCTGGCACAATGCCTTAGCANATCTTCAGGTCACCAATTTGATCTCTGGCTATATTCATTCCACCTCTCAATNTGCTAGCTAAAACATTTTCCTAGTTAAGGAATCAAAANTTTTGTATTTGTATTTTTGTGAAGTCAATATCCTTGACCAGCATTCCCCAGACATCCGTTATTTGAATTCAAGATCCTTGTTCTTTATATTAGGTCTGATTCCTGAGCGACATGTCCCTGTTGACTGATTCTGGCAGCTGTTCCACAGTGTCACCAGAAAGACTAATGCTGAGATTTTCAAACTAGCTTGTACATTTGCAAGCAGATCTGTGCAGTTAACAGCACCTACAGNTACATGGGCTAAACAGGGGCATGGGTAGAACTGAGTTTAGGGGCAGTAAGCCTACCATGCTTCTTTCTTCTCACCCTTCTCAACTTCCCTGTTCTAGGCACTTCTTGACAGATTAGCTTGGTGTATCTTAGGGAGGAGGCAGTGAGTTCTTAGGAGTTGAAACAAGGTGGAGGTTTCTTCCCTGGTGGAGGGCAGAGGAAGAGGAGAGAGTCAAGATGTGTTGGCATTTCGGGTTGTGCTAATGGTTGAGTCAGGAAATGACATCAGTTGTCCAATGTAGAAGTGGTCAAAAGAGGAAACCACGGTCGGTTAAGAACTGGGATGGACCACTCTGAGTGTAGTGGTAGGCAGTGAGTCAGCGCTAGGCGGTGTGACGTGCTAACCTTGCTGAACCATGGGGGTCTGTGTGTCAACCCACTGGGCTGGCCCAGAGACAGAATCCCACTTTTTAGACTTCTGAGTCTTCTTCATTTTGCTTTNGGCAGGAAAAGCCATGGCTCTAAGTGAGGTGTCAGAAGGAAAGGAGGGAGGGGGNAGAAAAAGAAGAAAGCCTGGGGTTATTTGTGTTCTTGTGACCTGGTAAGTTCAGGGCTATCAAAACCCCAGAGTTTGTATGTGAAACAGCCTCCAGCTCTTCTTCTGTGCCCCGCCTTGACATCTTTGGAACTCAGATTGACAGTCTTGTGGGCTATAAACATCTTGCTTGTAAGACCTGAGAAACTCTCCCACACTCCCCGGCTGCTGCGTTCCCCCGGAGCCCAGGACATCCTTCATTCTAACTTGACAAAAGCACTGTGCTTTGAGGCCTGTTTTATAGGTTTTCTGTGCTACAGGTTTGCGGTCCGTTACTATCATCTGTCAGAGTTATAAAGCAGCAGTGTGCTCACTTTCCTGTTGGTTGATTTTATTTAGACACTAATTCCTACAGCTGTTTAAAAAGAAGAAAAAGGACAAAGGCAGACAGGAACACATTCCAGTCTCTCAGCAAATTCTCCTCACCTGATCCATACATCACGGGCTCAGGACAAGAAGCACAAATAACTCTGCAAGAAAAATGCATAAACAAAGCCACCCCGACTTTAATAACGGACAATTAGTGGTCTCCTAAGTTGCTCTCAATTTCTGGCTGTCTCCAGATACTGCCCCACGCAGAAGACAGTTTCAGGGCCAGTAACTATCACTCTACATCTTTACCAGTAGACAGTGGAAGCCATGGAGGCAGCCGAATAAATTCTTGTAGGCAAAATGATTCCTGCAAATAGGAACCAGATCTGAGAGGCAGCGTGCTGGGCCAGGTTGATGGAGCCGTTATTCAGTGCCTAGGAAAAGAAAGGAAGGAGGAAGTGCTCTGAAAAGGAACCATGGGTAATCCTGCTCAGGTCTGCAGCCAGCTCTGTCCTTCCCAGGCTGTGTCCCTGAGACAGCCATCTCCACAAATCGAGACAGCTATGCTTTGATCTATCACAGCCTGAAAGCTGCTCGGGCAGCAGCAAGAGGGCTGTCACCTCAAAGACACTGTTGGTCTCACTCTTTCTTTTTCTTTTTTTCATTGTGTAAAATTGGTACAACTGCTTAGCCATGCATATNTCTGTTCACTGTATATGTAATCATTTACATATAATAATTTTCCAGCCCCAGCCTTAGCTGCTAGTGAGTTCTAGAATCTACTTCAGACCTAAAACCTGAAGCATTTACTCCTCAAAGTAAAAGGGCCTGTCTTTTCTCCCACTCAGCCTTAGTGAAGGATGTTCATTTTAAAATAAATTTATTGTTTTTCTTTGATATATTTGTATTTATTTATTTGTTAAATATGTGGATTTTTTGCCTGGGTATATGCATGTACACCACATGTGTGCAGTGCCCTCAGAGGCCAGAAGAAGGCATTGAATCTCCTGGAATTGGAGTCATAGGTGGGGATGAGCTACCTAATATGGATGCTGGGAATTGAACCTGAGTCCTCTGCAAGAAAAACAAGTGCCCTTAACCTCTAAGCCACCTCTCTAGCTCCTATTTAAAATTCTATTTTTGCTGGGCAGTGGTGGTGCAGCCTTTAATCCCAGCACTCGGGAGGCAGAGGCAGGTGGATCTCTGTGAGTTCAAGGCCAGCCTGGTCTACAGAGTGAGCTCCAGGACAGCCAGGGCTCTGTTCCACAGAGAAACCTTGTCTCGAAAAATCAAAAATAATGAATAAATAAATAAATAAATAAATAAAATTCTATTTTCTATATATTATTTTATTTTATTTTTTGGTGTTACATGAGACCTTTTTCACACAAGTATGTATGTACTTTGAACATACCCCTCACCCCACTACTCTCCCCTTCTTCCCTCTCCTCATAGTCCCCTTCATTCACCTAGACAGTTTCATGTCTACTGTCACATGTGATTTTATGTGTCTGTACAATGTAGGGCCCACCAGGGTGGGGAAAATGTGATTTGTCTTTCTGAGACCAAGTTAATCTGCTTAAACTGATAGTTTCCAGCTGCGCCCACCTTCCTGCAAACTATTCACAGGGTTGAGGAAAACTCCGTTGTGTGTATACCCCACATTCTCTTTATCCATTCCTCTGTGGATGGACACCTAGGTCAGTTCCATAGCTTAGCCGTGTGACATTTGCCCCTTTCTTTGCGGATTCTCTGTAGGTAGCTCTTCTGTGCAGCATGGATGGACACACCCATCAATGGGACAGCATGCAGACAGAAGAGGGAGCTGAGACCAGCAAACAGCATCCCAGGTTGCCAGGATCAGCCTTTCTACTACTGTATTTCATCTGTACTAGGGCAGTGGCTGTGAGCTGGAAAGGTTCCCTTATTGTCCCCNGGCTCCCTGCAGGTAAAACACATAAAATGACCCTACTCTGCCATGAGCATTTGGCTAGAAGAACATTGTAAATACTGGTAAAGTGCTGTTACTATCAACAGTAGGGCTTTAGTCTAAGTACCACTTTTAATGTTTATTTTTACCATAAGTGAGCTAAGATGCTGGGGTGGGGGGCAGCTGTTAGACCTTTTCCTTGTTCTTGGCTGCCTGCAGTGGAGAACGTTGGGCCTGCACACCCTCTTTAGTGTCCTCCAGACTGCTCCCACCACAGCCCCACTGCTTCCAAGTCTCCATAGCTAAGGACTACAGCAGAGCCCAGCTCGGAAGGCACTATCCCAGCCACCACTGCTTCCATAGTTCAGGGGACCAATTTGCCATCACGAGCTTTTGTGATCTCTAACAAGATGATGGGGAGCACTCCCCTGGTTGTTCAGCAGAAGGCATGCAATGGCTGCACAGTGGTCTTTATTTGTATGAAGGAGTGTGGTGACTGGTGCAAACACTGGCTACAACCTCTTCTGGGCAATATGAGCAGGCTGATGAGCTCACTTTTGNAGTCAGCATGAGGCCTGGTGTTGAGACATTTGGTCCCCCAAAGTCTCCTCTGAAGCCGCCCCAAAGGTCTTTTCTTGCTTATTTGTGATGCTTATCATTAGCAGGCCAGGAGAGCTGAGATGTGAGGAGCCGACAAAGTGAGAGGGTGTCTGAGGCACACCCAGAGCCAGGAGGAAAGGCCACAGAGTGGAGGCTGAGAAAAGCTGAAGGCAAGAAACTGGTGACCCTGTTTATCAGAAGGTTCAAGGGAGCTGCCAAGTCCTAAGGGTTGAGGGTCCNGGCATCTTGGCCCCAGAAGTGTAGTTACATTAGCTGCTGNGGGNGCAGAGGGTCCCACCACAGTGGCTGCTTGCTACTGTCACTCATTACTATTGGGAGCTAAGTATCATAACAGTTAACCAGTGCTGGGGGGTAAAGCCCAGGTCAGTGAGCTGCCAGTCNAAGCCCCTGGAGCCCCTGANTCTCTACTGCAGCCTGGAACATCAGGGCTCTGGTTCTCGAGGCTTGAGTTACAAACCTCTGGCTCTGCCANCCCAAGCCCTGGTCTCTGATTATCAAGGGCTGGGACACCAGCACTAGGGAGCACCTCACCTGCTCAGATTCNTATGGGGGGAATAGGATATGACCAGCTGACCAGCAGCACTGGGGTCAGTCTCCTGCCTCCTGTCCTGCCTTCCCCCATGGTATATGTCTCCAGAGTCTCTCCCCACTCACATTTCTGCCTTCACATTGACCACTCAACACCATGCCACAAATTTTTTAAGCCTTGGCTTCCTTGCCTGAACGCAGCAGCTTAGTGAGAATCAGAAGTTGCAGCATATGGATGCTAAGTGTTGAGCAACCTAAAGTCAAGGTGCCGTCTACAGGAATAAATACCCTTCTAGCTACTTACCCTGCCCCACTACAGTGGGTCTCAGCAGCCCACTCAGGACAGCTTTTAGGAGCTGTCTCTTTCATTTCATCCCGGTGCAGGCTCCAACCTCTGTAGTTCATAGGACACGCTACCTACCACAGNGAACCCATGTCATCATTCCCACTGCATTCAAGAGGAAGACAAGACCCAGAGAGGTGGGGTCAACTGAACTGGAACACATCTCCCCAGGGAGCTGCTCTGGCTGCCTGCACTGACCANGCCTGGGTGGTTGTCNCGTGCTGAAGCCAGCCGGCAATCGGCCTCTCGGTATTCTTTTAACNNGGCTACCTTTCTATTTTGTCTTCATCGTAAGAAGCTTTGGCACCATCCAGTGGTCACCTAGAGAACTGTGTCTTAGTACCGCAGTTTTGAGATCAACCTGGAGGGTGGCACCTCTGTCTAGCCAAGGGGCTGCCAGGCTTACAAATCCTGGTCTGAAAAGCTCACCCTTGCCTAGATAGTCACTGAAAATGGAAATTACTTTTTTGAAGATGCTTCACAATGTACTAAATTCATGCTAGAACCTTCCATTGATGCCAGGCCCCGTGTCCTGCAATGAGGAAGCAGAGAGAGACCACAGGGTGTGGCAGAGAAGGATCTGTCTGCCAGAAATGGAAACAGGAAGCCCTCAGGGCTTCCAGGNGAGGCCAGCTGAACTGTGTACTGACTTCTAAGTTCCAGGAGCTAAGCAAAGTCACCCATGCACCCCGTCTCCTCATCCTTATTGGCTGTCNTTGATCCAAATCCTGAATGTCAGGCTTGCAGTCCTTCCTCACCAGTGATGTAATTATCAACAACAGTAACATTTGATATGGCATTGGGGATTGAACTCGGGGCCTTTCAGATGCTAAGCAAGCACTCTGCCACTGAGCTATACCCTAGTCATTAAAAGNTTTTCTGCGCTTGAGTTGACAGCCCTTTCTATGAATTCTTGTCTGTATGCAAGGCCCAAGCACAAGTGGTTGTCATAGAGTGGGCATACCACATGCCACCTACGTTCTAGATCTCTGAGTCTGTCCATCCTTTCCTATCCCTCAGGTGAACCACACAGCCCTCAGGCTTCCATGAAAAACACAGGCTCAGAATCCAAAGCCACTTTCTCCCCTAAAGGCTCTTGGTGCTTATACAGATTTGCCATGGCCTTCTAGCTGACTTTGTTTGTTAAGGATGCTGGGCAGGCAGGCATTTCCATATCAAAGACAACCCCTTCTCTCTACACCTTTTCTCAAAACAGCAGGGCTGAGGATGCCCTCATTTATACAACTTAAGGGGACTCCAGTGATAATAAGGCGAATCTGTTCCAAGGTGACTTCAGGTCTCCTTTCATAGACAGGGGAGCAGCTGGCATCATTCTAAGTTTCCGCCTGAGTAGGCAGTTCCATTACCCTCTGCACCTCAATGGTTCGTTTCTGGAAGGATCGACTCCAGCAGGGAAGGAAGGGCAGGGGGCTCCTCCTCCCCTGGAGAGCCTCAGTCTGGTTTNCATGCATCACAGCCGGAAGGCATCTCCTCCTGCAGTGCTCTGCTCCAGTGGGTGATGAACTGGATTTACCCTGGAGGCATCTGTTAGCTCAGGGGAGCCTCACTGGAACCACCCAAGGGCCTCTCTGCATGTGGAACATAATGACATAACAGCATAAAAAATGGTCCATGTGTATGTCAGCCCTTCGGAGAGGGAAGACCAGAACTCTCATGTAGGATGAGGGAGGGAGACTTTGTGCTGCCTTAAAAAGAAGGAAAAAGAAAAAAGAAACATCTTTGCCCATGACAGAATGATTGCAAAAATGGGCCCTGTTTTGCTGCCTTTCCTGTACCTATGCCCTTAGCACTGTGATCATGCAGCAGCTCCTAGGACACTCCTTGTGTCTCCCACCCCTTGGATGGACCTGAGTCAGCTTTGGGACTCAGTGTGATCAGCAGAATGTGGCAGAGCTAAAACAGTTTTCTAAATGTAGGCCTCAAAAGACTGCATGCTTTCTTTCTCTTGGGTTTCTGGGCTGGACTGATAGGGTAAGAGGATACCCGGAGCCAAGAGAGTCAGCCCAGTTGCCTCCAGACATGCTAGAGCCTACGCAGCCCTCCCACATGGCTGCTGGACTTTGCACGCTGTTGATACGTGAAACCCTGCAGAGCCCAGCTAAGCGGAAACACCCAACACTCAGGAGAGACACTGCATGGTGGATAAGAAATGTTACTGTTTGGTGATGCAGCAATGGCTAACCTTCCACAGCTGGATTTGTTCAAGTTGGACAAATCCAGCTGGAGAGCTCTGATTGTCTGCCTGCTGTCTCCTGGAGCCAGGCGTTAGGAAGTCCTCTGCCACTGAGGAGTCTCTGTGGACCTGGAGAGTTTGCAGAGGATACACTCAGCTCAGGGCACACACCAAACNAAGGAGAGGCTGCTAGGAAAATGGGCAGAAGTTGGGGTTCAGCCTCTGTGACTTCTACTTGGCTGTCATCTAAGGACCTCCATTCATATATCCCCGGGGGTGGTTCTTAGCTCCTCCTNTTCTCCAGGAACAGCTTGTCATTTTGCTGATGAACAGCCTCAACAGACTTNTTGGGAAACGTGTGCATGGTCAAGCTGAGTCCTGTATCTGAGAATGCCTCCGCTTTGCTCTTAACATTGGCTTGTTTTGGGTGTTTATGTTTAGATAATTGTCTCTTAGGCATTTGAAGGTAATACTCTGATTTCTTCTAGCTCCCAGAATTCCTGGTGAGGATGTGATGTGGAGTGCATGTCTCTGGCTCTCACATGCTTCAGAAGGTTTTAGGAAAGTTCCATGCTCCCTGATAGGCTGGAATTTTGTGCCGAAATGCCATGAGTCATCTTTGCCCCTTGGAGTAGGCCTCNGGGCCCCATTTAAGCTGAAGGCTCCGGGCTTGGGGTGTAGCTCAGGGCCAGGGAACTTGTTTTACNTTACAAGGTGACACATGCGTTTGATCCCAGAACTGTGAGGCTGAAGCAGGAAAATCTGAAGCCCTGTAGCAAGTTCTAGGCCAAATTGAACTACATTAAAAAGAGAAAGAGAGAGACTGGAGAGATGGCTTATCTGTTAAGAGCATTTGCTGTTCCTGCAGAGGACCCAGGTTCAACTTCCATTACCCATGTCAGTACCCACGTTTTTAACTTCAATTCCAGGGGATCTGATGCCCTTTTCCAGCTTCTGCCTGTACCAGAAATGCAAGTGAAGCACAGACATATATGCAAGCAAAACACTCATACACATGAGTTTAAAATATAAATTGTTAAAAATGAAGGCCTGTGTGGTTTTGTATCTGCAAACTGTCATCTGCTTTTAGGCATCTGCCTTGGCCTCTGGGCTGATTTTCTTGGTTTCTTTACTTTCCTTTTTTCTGCCTTTTAACCCATTGTTTCACGTTAAAAGGGACACCGCCTTTTTAAAAAATTTTATTTTTATGTGTATTCGTGTTTTGCCTAAATGTATATATGCATACCATATACATACCTGGTGCCTTCAAAGGCCAGAAGAGGGCATGGAATCATCTGGGACTAGAGTTACAGATAGTTGTGAGTCACCATGTGGGTGCTGGAACCAAACCTGGGTCCTTTGCAAGAGAAGTGCACTTAACCACTGAGCCATCTTTCCAGAGCCAAGGAATTTTCTTAGACAAAAATGTATGCATACATGTATATATACAATAAAAGCATACACTTACTACTTTTCCAAATATTGCAGGATTTACAAATGCATACAAATGAGTTTTTACAGCAGTACTTCAAATCTGTCCAATCAACTCAATCTGTTCAAATCAACTCAAATTTCTTGAGTTTTATTAATCACTTATTTTTCATACCATGTTCTTGCTTTGTTTCCTTATTATTTTCTAAAGATTGAAGATATAATTCATGTATCTCACAGCTCATGGCCTTACAGTAGACAATTAAATAGATTTCTGTATATTCACTGAGTTTTGCACCAATCAGGAAAACCAAGTCNCAAGTACCTTTGTTACACATTTAAAAACCCCATACAACCCGAAGCTATTGCTNGAATCCCCAGCACCCCATATCCTGTGACTCCTCTTTCTGCTGGCCTCAGGCAACCCCCATCCGNATGTGCACAGAGTATTCTTGGCTTTNTAGTCTGATTTTAATATATTTCTTTTCAACTAATTAAGAATTTACAAGGGATAAGAGGGGATTAATTAGGCCATATCCATCCTAAGAGGCATATACAGAAGGAAAGGACACATNAGTAGGAAGGGAAAAGAATGGTGTTACAGTTTGGAGCTTAAGTGTGTCTCAAAGGCCAGGGCTTGGAGGCTTGTTCCTCAGCCTACAGCACTAATGAAAGGTGGAGCCTTTAAGAGGTAGGGCGTAGTGGGAAGAAGTTAAGTCACTGGAAACATCTCCNTGGAGGGGGTATTAGGACCCTTAACACTTACATTGGGGGAAAATGTTGTATTATTTATTTTTGCATAGCTGTGATCAAATAGCTGACAAAGGCAATGGAAGGAAGGAAGGGCTTCTTTGGGCTCCCAGCTGGAGGGTGCAATCCATCATGGCTGGAAGACATCAAGGCAGGAGTGCGAGGCAGCTGGTCACATTGCATCCACAATCAGGAAGGAGAAGGTGGAATTGCTTGTGCTCGGCTCACTCTCGCTTTTTTGTTCAGCCCAGGATCCCAGACCATGAAATGGCAATGCCCACAGTTGAGGTGGGTCTTCCCACCTCAGTTAGCCTTACCTAGAAGCTTCTCATAGACATGCCCAGTCTCTGAGCTGATCCTCGGTCCTGTCAGACTGACAACCTTCACCATCACAATTATAGCTCTGCGTCTCCTTCTGTCGTTTAAAGGCTTGTAAGGATGGCTGGAAGGATACTCATCACACGGACAATGGTTTTTATTTTTCCGGATTTGGCATTACCACTGTCTCACAGTTGCATTTGTCCTTGACAATTTCATGCTCTGCATGAGATTGTTGAGAAAAAAACTAGCCAAGCAGGTGTTCNTGTTATAAAAGGGAACAAGCTATAAATGAATTAAATGCAACTTGAGAAATAGGGAAAAATACAAAATGATTATGAGGAACAAAGACACTAACAGGTCAAAGCAGAAACTCGCGGTTTTGAAAGAAAGCCACGTGGATTTCATCAGTAAAGCAGAAACTACGACAAGCAGAGCTCTGGTAGAAACAGTTCAATGGATAGTATTGGTTTTTGTGTCTGTAACGGTAACAAAATACTTGAAGCAATCCACTTAAAGGAGGCAATATTTATTTTGGTCCATGGTTTCCGAGGCTTCAGTCTNGTTGCTTGGTCCTTGAGCTGTGGGACCCGTGGTGAAACAGAACCACATGAGGGGAATGCAAGATGGAGCAAAACTGCTCACTCGCCTTATGGTAGCCAGGAAGAAGATGGGGGGAGAGAGAAATGGGGATGAACAGAAGAAAGAGAGGGAGAGAGGGAAGGGGAGAGGAGAAGGGAGGGGGACACAAGGGGTCTGGGGACTAGATACACCTTTGCACATCTTCAGTGACCTCCTCCCTCCATCCATCTGTGATCTCATGAATAAATTGAGCCACTGAAAAGGTTGATAGCCTCATATTCCAGTCACCTCCCAACAACACCACCAGCTGGGGGACAAGCCTTTAACACGCGAGTGTTTTGAGGGGACACTTTATATACAAACTACAGCAGAGACTAGAGACAAGACAGAAGTAACGAGAAGAGTGGGGACATCCCTTTCATTCTGTCATCTTCCTTCCTTGCTTTCCCCAAACCCTAACCCCTATTCAGCCCACAGGGCCACTGTGTTCTGATGTCTCACGTCTTTGCATTAGGTTCCCATTTGTTTCCTGGAGACTATACAACAGGTCACAGGCCTCTGCCATCTGCCCTGCTCACTCTGTTGGCATTAATTTTTCCCTCACTGCTGCCCACTTTGGGATCTTCCCATGTGCCCAGCTGTTCTGTCTCTGCTTGGCTTGTGTGATGGCATCTGGGAATTCAGGGGCCATCCTTCAGTGTGTCAGCACCAGCTCCCACGTACCCTCTCTGTGAAGCTGCCTCTCCAGTCTTGCCCCTCAGTTTGGGCCTCTCTCTTAAGGGCTCTGGCTCCTGGAAACAGGTGCTGTCATTAAGCCTGTGTCCTAATCTGACCATCACTGGTCAGCATTGTCTGTGGAGTAAAGGTATGTCATGCGTCACACAGGCCCTGGACAGGGGTGGGAGTGTGGGGCAGCTCCTAAACATATGGTCTATGTGCCACCTGCCTGATTTGTTCTAGATAAGCAAAATAAGGAGGAAAAGGATTTGAGATCCTGACCTGTCATATAGGGATGGGAGGGTGGTGTGGACTACATGATGGACGGCACAGACCTCATGGTGACCACTGCTGCTTGACAAAGTTCCAGTATTCCGACTTTGCAGCTCACACTTCTCCAGCACTCTTCTACCTTCATTTTTAGTCATTCTCACTATGGGTTATGGGAGTTCCCTTNTGCATGTTCCTTTGGGAAATTTTGTGCGGGTTTTGAAGGATGATAATGTATGAAATGGCAGCCATCCCAATTCATCCTCAGATCATGTCAGTCTCCTCCTTCCCTTCACCAGCTCCACACGTCCTCTTTGGGACCTGAACCCCACTGGAGTTGGACTCCGGCAGGAGCAGAAGCAAAGTCACCTGGCTTCAGTACTGT
>LZPO01017447.1:120379-133191 GCA_001675575.1 Neotoma lepida
GGTCGGGCGGGTCTGAGCACGCTCAGTGGGCGGGGTGAAGCCAGCACTCAGGGGTTGGCACCTGATGGGCGGAACCGTAGGGGGTCTGGGCGGTTCTCATTAGGCAGGGAGGAATCGTAGTTTAGGGGCAGGACCTGGTGGGCGGGACCTAGTGGATAAGGAGCTTAGTGGGTGGGTGGTCTCGAGCAGACAGGGGCGGAGGGTGGGCGGGGCCTGAGGGTGGGCGGAGTAGGCTTTCTTTCCTAGGCTTGTTGCAGGGAGCTGGTTGAATTCTGGTTAATGAGCATAGCTGCTTACCTGTTCCAACCCNCCACCGGGTCCCAGGCTGCAGACACCTAGTGAAACGCTTGCCTTCCAGCCTGATATGGGCTTAAGTTTATCAAAACTTAAAAAACAAAACAAAACAAAACCACCCAACGTTTAAAATTGTAATACTAAAATGGAAGAGGGAGGGACAGCGAGGTCCGCTGAAGCTGGATCCGGATCACGCTTGTTAATTATCATGTTTGGCTCTTTGACCAGGTTTCAGAACGAGGCGGGGCCTTGACTCCCAACTTCTAAAGATGAAGGTAGAGGAGGTTTTAAGTCGTGGCACACTCCATAATTTGGGGCTAGGTGGATCTTCAGCATTGTTACCATATAATGAGTTAAAAAAAATCATTGTCTTAGAAACACACCTTTGGAAGGAAAATGCAAGATGGGGATGTTCAATATTTTGATNTTTACTTAACATTATGAGAAAGTTAAGGGCCTGGCGTGTGACTTAGTGGAAGCCAGGCCGTGTCCATTTCTAGCACTATTTAAAAAAAAAATAGATGTTGAGGCAGGAGGATGGTGCATTCTATGCCAACCTGGGCTACTATAAGAGTCCCTATCACAAGAAACAGAACAAATATTGCCAGCTCTAGGACCCAGGTTTGATCCCCAGAACTCATAAAAGTGATGAGCATAGAGGAGTGCACCTTACCCTGGTGCCTGGAAGTTAGAGACAGGTAAGTCCAGACTACTTAACCTGTATGCTTCAGGCCAATAGGAGACTTTATTGAAAAGAAGGCGGACAGACAGAGCATCTTCCTTGGAATGGCACACACACACGCACACACGCACACACACATACACACACACATACATACACGCACATACACACACATACACACACACACGTATTCATTTTAAAAACTAATAAAATGACAGTAGCAGCATGGAGAGTCCTGGATGTTCCCTCCCTCCCCACAGGGTAACCACATTCCTTATTCTTCTCTGAGTCACCAGATGCATACACATCACTAACAGTACTCTGTTCCTTTTGGCCTGCATGGGCCTTTATGTGAGTAGATCACATATTGTTTTACAGTTGTTCCCCCAGCAGTTTTCCTTAGAGACTCAGANGTGTTAGTACCTGTAGCTCTGCTTCATTGCTTCTCACTGCTGTGATGTTCCCTAGACTAGCACTGAACTTGTGGTAATCCTCCTGCCTCAGCCTCTCAAGTGTTGGGACTACAGACATGAGCCACCACAGCTGGCTGCGTATTTTGATCTTAGAAACAATATGGCTAGATGCCTGTCTTTGGATACATCTGGAAGCACACCCCTGGCCGACTTACCTGGGTAGTTGCTTTTGAGCCGCACTCTCTTAGCCAACAAGCCTAGAAGCGATGTGTGTCTTCCAGGGGATTGATTCGTGGAATCAGTCACAGTGTCAGGGCGTTTTCAAGTGCTTACACCAATTTGGCCTGTGCTTGTGAGTGTGTCACAGTTCTTGCTCTACAGCCTTGCTGACAGCTGCTGGTTTTCACTTTTATAGTTCTGGTAGATAATACTCTTTCTTTGTGGCTTGAATTTTTCATTTCCCTAATGAAGTCTGTATGCTTATGACACTCTTGAGTTTTCTCCCCTGAACCATTAAGATCATTATTCTTGCTTTTCTTTTGTTGTGCTAATTTGTAGGTTTTCTTTATATATTATAAATACTAATCCTTTGGGAAATGTTGGGAAATCTCCAAGACTNTCTTTATTGAGTCTTTGGTGATTGAGGTTTGTGAGTTTTACACAATGAGACCTGTCCCACTTCACTTCCCTTTCATAGTGTGGTTTTCAAGTCTTATTTAGGACTTACAAACACATTCTTCTGAATTGGTTCTACANGTTTTTTAGTATGATTTCAATGCTTGTTCTCTTGAATCCACTGGAAGTCAGTATTGGTCAAGTCCAGTTTTGTTTTCTTTATGATCTCAGCTGCTCCCGTTTTGTACACTGCGTAGTCTGTCCTTTTCATCAATCTGATCTTCATGAGTGCTGGTCTCTTTCTGGGGTGTGTGTGTGTGTGTGTGTGTCTGTGTCTGTGTCTACGCATGCATGTGTGTGGTGGTGGTGGTTTTTAGCGGGGAGGGAGCAAGACCCTTCTTGAGGCAGCATCTCTTAACAGTCCTTGCTTCTGTTTGGATGGTAGGTCTTCCAGTGAGTTCCTGGGTGTTTTTTTCTAGGAGGTACATACACATCCTGGAAGCCTATCTTTTGGTGACCATTTACTGACTGATTTTGTGGTGGTTTGTTCATGGGCCCATTTAAATGTATGACCCACAATCCATTGCCCTTTCCATATATGGTCCCTACAGCAATCAAGAAGAAAGATTTGTNCTTTTATTGAAATGGTAATGCCATTTAACAAGCATTAGTTGTTGGGTACTTAGCACTGTAGAGATATGAACATGGGTCTGGCCCCCCAGGAACTCAGAATAGCTGAGCAGTCACCAGCCAGCTCTCAAGTACAGAAAGAAGAGCTTGTGATAAACAAGGGCTGTGGCAGTGAGGCAAACAGTGGCTATTTCAGACGATCTGGACAGGCTAAGGAAAGGACAGGTGGGCTTGTCCTCTGGGGTAAAGAGGAGGTCTGCCTGTAAGGAAGGCACTTGACATAGGAATTTATGTAAGCAAAGACAGGAGAAGACAAGAGGAAGGAAGTGTGGCTGAATAGAAGGAGTAAGAAAGGAAAGCTGGGTGAGGGCTCCCTGGAAATGGCTGGAATTTAATTTCGAAGGTTTAAGTGTTTCAAGATGTTTTACTGATAAGTGTGGACTTAAGATTATTAAGATTATGGTTAAGAAATGTTAGCCCAGAGCTGAAAGAACTGATTTGGCTGTCATACAAAACCCAGCAAGCAATCGAGACAGATGGATTCACAGGCAAGATAACCCGGACTAAACCAGGGCAAAATACATTGTTTTTTTTAAAAAACACATTTGTCACATCAATAGAGTAGAAGCCAATGACATTGTGTGTGGAGAGTGGAGGAAGCCCTGAGTGGGTGAAGTCCTGAGTCAATGTTTGCTGTTGACATGGGCAACAGCCATGCCAAGTACTTCAAAGTCTCAAACCTATCGGAAAATGGCAAAACGTTCCCCAGGCTATGCTCAGAGAAATGACAAAGCCTTTCCTCCTGGTCTGAGTGTTAAAATAAGGAGTGTNTGCATGAAATGTCCATCATAGCTTCCTTTTCCTACCTCCCTGGATATTTACAGCCTTGAAGACTGCTCCCCTCCAGAGACTGTTCCTACTAACGTTAAACTTGCTTCCTTGGTTCACTTGTCTACCATAATCCCTGCCTCCTTGGTTCAGCTGTATGCAATAACCCTGCCTGCCATNACCCCCACCTTCAACTCTATATGATAAAATGCTTGGGTGGGTGAGGGGATGCTGAGGCTTCTCCATCCGAGGACTAGACCACCATTTTTGTATATCTGTGTGTTTGTCTTTTCTTTATTCCCTTGCCACCTTGAGTCAGGTGCAAGTTCCTGGAACCATGTGCAAGGACTCAGCAGTTAGACAGAGTCACGTTGTTGGCTCTCATCGCCACAGTTCATCTCCAGAACTTTTCAATTTGAAATTCTAAACTCAACAACACAGTAACTAATGTTTCCACCATCCTAACCCTCACTCACCATCTCACCAAAAAGTGAGTTTGATCACTCCAGGTGCCACATATAAGTGACATCATCATTCAGTGTTTGGCCTTTTACATCTGGCTTGTTTTGCTTAGTGTAATGTCCTCAAGGTTAGTCCATCTTTTAGCGTGAGCTGGAATTTTCCTAGTTCCTAAGGGTAAATAATAAGCCATTGTATGTGTACAGGTACCTTTCCTATCAATCCAGTTGATACTTGCCTTGCTTGTGGCTGTTGTGAATGATGCTGTAATGAACATGAGTGAACACGTGAATGTTGCAGTATCTTTAATTGTAGTTTTCTGAGGAATTGTTGTCCTTTCCCATGGTGACTGCCCTCATTNACTGGCAGATTTAGCCTGTCCCTCTAATGGCTGTTGCCTCCTCCTTTTTCTTGCCTGGTAGTCCATCTCCATTGCCTTTGAGCTGGAACTTCCCACAGCCTGTTTCAAAAGAAGTCACCCAGGAGCTCTTTGCTGTTATGGCCTGCCTCTCCCCTTGCAAAACCCCCGTATGATGGTCCTGAGCTGGAGGTGGGGATGGTGACCTAATTTTCAATGAGTGACACCCTGGCTTCATGAACAGGGTTCCTAATGGGCCTGCAGCATCTGCTTTTCCTGGCTTACTCTTCTCTTTCTGGGGCTTGACCTTGCATAGGGAGTATGATCAGGATCCTAGGATTTTCCACCAGCCACCAAGGAGAGGGTTTGACCTCAAATAGGGTTGAGTGTTTTGAAGCNTCTGTGACTCAGAGCTGAGAGATGCTGGTGACCTGCCATTTGAGGAGATACTGTTTTGGAGCCACACTCACTTGAAATAGAGTTCTTGCCAGGAGAGGAGAAAGGGGCAGGATCGGGCTATACAGGGCCATAGACTCTGCTTTTCCTTAGGAAATTTTCTTTTAGGAAATTTCCTGGAATAAATGTTCATTTGCTGAATGCTTTTAGGGGATTTCCAAGACATGAAAGGGTTACTTTTAGATAATTATCATGGTTACAGATGTGTCATCTGCTTAGACCTTGGAGCCTTTGGGTTTTATCTCAAGGGTGGAGGGTGTTGAAGGGTGGTGTCACCAAATGGCTGTGAAAAGACCAATCAGTGGCTGCCATTGGTGATCTGGAGGAGACAAAGCTGGTGGCGGCAGGAATACTTGAGATGGAGTTACTGTTGGGAACTAGAGAGTGGAGCAGTTGAACACAGAGAACTAAGACAGCCATTGCTGTCTCTGGATGGGTGCTGGGGCAGTTAGTGTGACCTAGAAGATATCTGGAAGGCAGGCATTCANGTGAAGCCTAGCCATAGCTTTGCACAGTGGTTACCATGCAGACTTGACTGGTAAGCTCTGGGTGATATTTACGCAGACCCTGGGGCATTTTGATGGGCAGCTGGTAAATGGGCTGTAGTTAAATTGTCATCATGCTCCTGATTCCTGCCCTAGAAGGCAGAGAGTATGTCTGGTTCATCCTTGCATCTTGTGCACTTGGAGTCATGGTTGACTGATCCTAGATGCTTGATGGTTGATTTCATTGGAGGAACTTAATGGCTGTTGAGAAGAAGCACAGAAAAAGGGAGCAACATGGTTGAAGAAGATTTGCACTGAGGCATGGCACCTGTGGAGGAGTGCCAGGAACTTGTCCTGAGCCAGAAAAGAGAATTGGGCAGAAAAGTTCATTGGGAGTCATAAGGAGACAAAGAGTGAAAGAATGGAGGTGGCAGACTGGGTTATTCTGTGGAGTATATAGGAAAGTGAGAACACTCTTGGCCAGAACTCATGTCCCTAAAGATTGCCCGTGTTGGGCAACTCTTATCACCACGTGTCACATGAGCACCTTTTGTAGCTGCTGAACCTTCTGAGAGCACGAAACTCACAAGGGTTTCTCTTCCAGGTTAAGGAACTCTTTTCATCCTTAGGAGTGGACTATAACATCCTGGAACTTGATCAAGTTGGTGAGTAGCTGCCCGTAATGCTGCTATTTGTAGTAAATGCCAACATGACTGTTCCACTTACTTTGTCCAACTCAGTGTATTGTCATGTCTTTCTGTCAAATGAGCNTTTTGTTTGTGTTCAACCACACAGAAGAAGAACCTTCATATGACAAACAATTTGATAAAGATTTGCCATATTTGAGGGCAGGGAATGGGAAGAGCTGTGGGCTGCTAACTTTAAAGTGTTTGAGGCATTGGATACTTGCCTGCCAGCATTCTAAAAAATAGACTAAACTGTCATAATGAAAGGAATCCACTCCATTTCCTGGTTGCATTACCCATGGAGAAGAGCATGTTAAGTTTTCAGCTTAGTTTTGAATCTTTGTCATTCACGGCCATGACAGTCATTGGACACTTCACATCTGCTGTTCTTTACAGGAATTTGGGATGTGATAGTGACCAGAAAAACCCTCAACTTTGCCTTCATGGCACCAGCTTTTCATCAAGGTGCCCTTGTTTCTTATCATTAAGTGTCAAGTCCTCAGTGTCATGGCCCAGTTGTATCTTCCAATAAGGAGGGTGAATTGCAGACTACACTAACAAAAACTTTTAAATGTAATCATAGGTAGCATTTTCTTGTTAGTTATTATAACAGGTTTCACTTGGGTTTTGCTCTCTTAAAGGATACTTGTCCCTTGGTTGTGGCAGAGCTATTGCATATGCAAAAGCTAACCCAAATGCTTCGTCCTAACAGGAATCCATAGGTAGGCCTCTGGGTTTAAGGTATCCTCTGAAGGTGATGGTAGGCCTCTGGGTTTAAGGTGTCCTCTGAAGGTGTGGCTGCTGCTTTCCCATCTTGAGTCTTTATTTCATGAAGTCATGGAACACACTGGCCTGTAACGGATGTGAACTTGTAAGCAACAAGCAGTGAGCATCGTAAGACTTGAGCTCTACAAGGGGACCCTTTATAGTGTCTTCATATACTGTTTTATTCTTTAGATGATGGGGCCAATATTCAGGAAGTGCTGACAGAAATCAGTAACCAGAAAACAGTCCCCAATATTTTTGTGAATAAAGTGCACATGGGTGGATGTGACCGAACTTTCCAGGTAATGATCGTCATCACTCATNGTCTTCAACACTGTTTGTTCACATTGTAATTTATCAATGTCAAAGGGGAGTACTAGAGGAAGCACAGAGGCTAGTTACCAGCTAATGCTGGTAAGTGAAGTGAGCTTTCCCACCAAATACAGTGAGAAGTTATACAGTGCTGACCTAGGCACAGGAGGGCCATTCCTAGCCTGAAGTCAAAGCGGCTGTGACCATTATAGGACTGGGTCCATCACCACTCCCCCTTGTGTGTGTATGTGAGGAGGGAGCATCAAGAGGCCCATGAGGGGTTCACAGTGTCTCCAGAGGCTCATGACTCATGAGCTGGCTCATGAGGTCTCACCCCTTCCTAGAGATAGATAAGCTATTAATTTCCATGAAGACAGACCCTTCCTCAGTAGTGGAGCTGACAGCAAGTCCACACTCCCATAAGCATCCCAGTTAAACTCATGAGTTCACTAAGCCACACCTAGAATCATATCTTTGTTGTACCCTATCTGAGGTAAACAGAGATATATTTACATGTGCCCAGGAAGAGCAGTAGGTGGGTCGCTGGGGTCAGGACAAGTCTCTTCCTCCTGATGGGGGTGAAACATGTTGTTCTCCAGCAAGAGTTGGCCAACACAAACACTGTTGTCTAGAGAGTTAGAACTCCTGTCAGGGCTGCCAATACTGGGTGCAAAGCATGGGGCTTTAACTTCTTGATTCTTAGAATGTGACCNTTGGGAAAGAAACATTGAGATGTGTGTGATAAAGGAAGCCACCCAGCACAACTGTGGAATGAAGGGTCAGTTTATGAGAGAGAGTGAAGACAGCTGCTGGTACATGAAAGCCAGGTTTCAAATGAAGACCAGAGGAACAAGGACTTGAAAAGTGACACTTGATCATTTCTTTGTGGAAAGTGGCCTCATTTGACACGATAACTATCAGAATGTCTGGGTCACAGTGGACATAAATATATATCCATTGGCATAAGTTGTACTCTACTTAGATGTAGGTAGATTTACAATCCTAACACAAATGTTTGACCCATCATTCCTGAGGTTTTTCCTTTGCTTTTCTTCTTTATTTTTGGTGCCAGGAACCAAACGTGGGGCCTTATGTTCCACCACTAAGCTAAATCCCCAGTATTGAGTATTTTTTAAAAAAATATTTTTCATCTTTAAGTTTGTGTGGGGGCAGTGGGTATGCTTGTGTGTGAGCACATGNGCAGATGCCTGCNGNGGCAGAGATGTCAGATCCCCTGGAGCTTCAGTTTCCAGCAGTTGCTTGCCACCNATCTTGGTTCCTAGGAACTGAACTCAGTTTCTCTGCTAGAACAATATGTGCTCTAGAGTGATGAACTGTCTCTCCAGCTCCAGATTTGATTAAACAAAGAATCCATGCTGGTTGAAAATGGAGTCATGTACTATTCTGTCTCCTTTGGTAATCTGTAGGCACATAAGAACGGTTTACTGCAGAAGCTCCTTCAGGAAGACTCGGCTCATGATTATGATCTCATCGTCATTGGCGGGGGCTCTGGCGGCCTCTCTTGTGCAAAGGTGTGAACACGAGTGAACCACTGATGACTTTCCAGAAAGTTAACTGTAATCTCGCAGTCTAGGCTTTTATAATAACTGGTTCTATTGGGGGTGGAGGAGTATCTGGCAAATTCAGACTGTTCACTAAGGGAGAGAAAAATGGCGGTAAGAAGGTGACAAGACATCTTTCCATGTGGTTGTTTTTGTAGGAAGCTGCCAACTTGGGAAAGAAGGTCATGGTGCTAGACCTGGCGCTCATACACATCTAGATGTGTATAAGAGACAGCTGTAGTTCCTGCTTGTCCTCTTTAATTAATTAATTCATTAATTTTAATGTGCATTGGTGTTTTGCCTACATGTCTGTGTGAGGGTATCAGATCTCCTGGAACTGTAGTTACAGACAGTTGTGAGCTGCCATATAGGTGCTGGGAATTGAACCTGGGTCCTTTCCCAGCACTCGGGAGGCAGAGGCAGGTGGATCTCTGTGAGTTCGAGGCCAGCCTGGGCTACCAAGTGAGTTCCAGGAAAGGCGCAAAGCTACACAGAGAAACCCTGTCTCGAAAAAACCAAAAAAAAAAAAAAAAAAAAAAAGAACCTGGGTCCTTTGGTAGAACAGCAAGTGCTCTTAACTGTTGAGCCATCTCACCAGCCCTTGTCCTATGCTTTTACAGGCAGCTTCTTTCCTGTAATCTCATGTAACCCTGCCTGGTCTCAGGAGGGTAAGCCGTCCAACGGTGTAGACTCTGCAAAGGAACACGCCAACAGTTCAGCTTTACAAAAAGAAAGGCGTACTTCTGCCATAGATTTTTGCACACCTGCCCTGGTACTTTCACAGTGCATATGCTGTGTCCTGCTCACTTTCTGTTTCTGCCTTAGTCTCACAGCTGGGCTTGATGGCTGTATAGTGACTGCTATTGTCATTGTCCACCATCGTTACCCTTTGGCTGCATGAGAAGCACGCATGGTCCCAGCCATATACCTCTGCTGTGTGCTGCAGGGCACAGTGCTCACCTTGCCACGTGGGTTTTTTTCCTCCTCCTTCTCAATAAAAGAGAACATACAGATTTTGTACAGAATAGTCATTTGTGCTTCAGATGCATTCTTTTGTCTCTGGTCTGCTCTGGCCTAGAACCCTGACAACTGGTTGTCTCTGTTTTTCTGGTTTCAGGTTGGGCTTTGTCAGTTTGGAGCAGGGCACAGGGAAGGGAAGCTAGAGTCCTGACACTCTAGGCCTCATCGTGGGGAAGGCCACACATGGTGGATGCCACTGTCTCTGGCTCCTTGCCCCTTCTCATGGTCACTGCCATTGCTAGCTTTGGGTACTGTTCTGACCTTTGTTACTCCTCTGTCCCAACCATGTCCTCATTGCTCTTTGGACTCTATTCTGTACCCAGCCTGACTATGCCTTCTTGTTCCTCTCAGAACCACGATAGGTGAAGTATGGGGAAACAAACAAACAAACAAACAAACAAACAAACAAAACCATAAACACTGTTTGAAATTCAAGCTGATTCAAAGGCTTTAGCCTGGAATTCCCAGGGTGCAGCAGTGTACCTTGCTTGCTCTTTGACTTGTCTGGGTGTGTCCNCTTGACCTTTTCCCTCCTGNCTCTTCCCTGTTTCTCTCCTCTCCTATCCAGAAAAGATCCTGCTGATCTGCGGACTGGAAGAGATTGCAGCTGGANAGAATTCCTTACTTGCCAAGGGGTGCACAGGCCTGGCCTGTTTTATTTAGGTCACATGTAGAGTAGATGCCACCAGGCAGCTTTTGCGGACTGATAGTTGGCTCAGAGTAGTGAGAGCTAGAGAGAGGTAGAAGCTGTCGTTCCAAGGGTGCAGTGCTTATCTCATTAGCTAAGGCGGCTCTCATCCTTTGAGCATCAGACACAAGTGCATTCTGTCTTCAGAGCTCTTCATATAGACCCATATTTTCACTCATTATTGGGTCTTCTCTGCAGATTGCAAGATAGGTAATTGACTTAACCATTTGTGCCTCATTCAGAGGATGACAGTTGTCCCTGCCACCACCAAAGCTTATCTTTCTTACATATTTTAATAACCCCACATTGATGCGAGAAACCTCACACAAGCACGCTTGCTACACGGGGAATGTTGACATGTTGCTTTCTTTTCAGGCCTTGGCGGCACCTGTGTAAATGTGGGCTGTATTCCTAAGAAGCTGATGCACCAGGCAGCCCTCCTGGGGCAGGCCTTGCAGGACTCGAGGAAATTCGGCTGGGATTATAACCAGCAGGGTGAGTGAGGGCTGGAAAACCCAGACAGGCTGAGTCCACGACTCTGCAGTTGGTTCTGACATTCACTCAGTAAGCGTTCCTTAGGTGTGACCACACTGCCCTTCAGCTGCAGAGACCACAGGCTGATGTCTTGGGACTTAGACCTGGAGACAAAACTTGAGCAAGTCCAGAAGAAGGTGAAAGGCAGTGAAGGCCATTTTCATTTCTTCCGATGTGAAAAAACTAGAATGAAAGTTTGTTGTAGTGGTGTGGTATTGAATCTATGTTAAGCATCTTGGCTTAGTCCCATTCCTGTTTGCTGTCTGGGCTCTGCTATGTGAGGTAATGACAAAAGATTCTGCCAGGAAGTAACAGCATCTCTGCAGAGCATGTGAGGGCTACCTGGCGTACCCTGCAGCATCAGAGGAGCACCAAGAAAAGCTCTGAGGACAAAGAAACCCTTGACCTATGTTATGTTAGCTTTCCTTCCACTTTTTTCTTTTGAGACAAGGTCTTGTTCACTATGTTCCTGAGGTGGGATTTGAACTCCCAGACTCAAGTGATCCTTTTACCTCTACCTCCTGAGTAGCTGGGATGGACAGCATGCATCACCATGCCCAGTTCAAGTTGTATCTTGAAAGTCACAGAGGAGGACATTTAAGACCAGAAGTAGTTTGACCAGAACTGCAGAGAAAGTACGGTCTCTGTGGGGTAGGGTGAAGATGGTGGAAGAGGTCACCTTGGAGATCTAAGCAGTTAGCTTTACCCCAGAGGTAATGGGGGTTGAACTCAGGTAGGAGAGAGGCCCAGGCTACAGCTTGGAGTCCAGATCCCTCCTGAAGCACTAGGGAACTTAGAAAGGGGAAGAGGAGAGAGAGATGAGGCAAGAAATGCCACAGGCCTGAGCAAANATGCTGGGTTAAGAGTGGGAGGTGGATTTAGGGAGGCTGGTGGTGCAGACNTGACTGGCTGTGGTAGCCAGCTAGACACAGAAGTGGAGGGTCTTCTTGGTGGCTGTGTCAGATCTTGAGGAGGTTTTGAAAACCATGAATGAGTTGGCTCTCTCCAGAGACCTTGATGTGGATGTGGGTAGTGCCAGTCTAGAGAATTACAGGTGACTGACAGCCATAGACCCAGCAGATTTCTTAAGGTGGAGGAGAGAGGCAGGCATTAGGTTGCACANTGGNTGTGGGCTGTGGCTCACTGAGGTGGACAACACAGGCAGGCTCAGTTAGTAGCTGGGTTCAGTTGAGTAGCAGTTCAGTTAGTAGCTGGGTTCAGTTGAGTAGCAGTTCAGTTAGTAGCTGGGTTCAGTTGAGTAGTTAGTTCAGTTAGTAGCTGGCTGTGGTAGCTGAGACTAGACCCATTTCACCAGGCGACTCACTGGAGAGTATTAATTTAGGACCCGCTGGTTGTAGATGGAATCATGTCTCTACTTGCGGTTGGTTTCTGGGCGGGATTTCTGTATTTAAGAATACTCCCCCCTAAATCCTTATGTTGTTTCACATTCCACTGAAAGCATCTGCAGAACGTCCTAGAAGGTTGCTCTCCGGGGAAGGGTCGCCTAGGAGCGAGAGCTGTGAAGCAGAATCACAGCACATGGTGATCAAGTGGGGACCGGGAATGTACGGAGATTGACAGGACTAGGAAACAGGAGGCTGAGATAGTTTAAGACTCGAGAGAAGTTGAGACTGCAGTGACTATAATACTAAGTGAATCTAAAAAAAAGTACATCCTATAGAGGGGACCCAGGTGANAAGCATGAGTGTCTTAAAGGAATATGTGTCGCTTCTGAGGGCTCACAGTAGGTAACAAGGGGGAGCCTGGCCAGGGAAGTACAGTGGCAACTCCTAGGGTCTACGGGGTGACCTAAAGGCATTTATGAAAACCTCACACCCACTGTGCTTTAAAAAACTCTGTCAGTAAGGCTAACATTGAAACTGCATTTCACGGGAAAGAGTGGAAAGCAAAGACTGATTGAAGAGCCTGATTCTGTGTTAAATATGAGTTGGAGCTGCCCAGTGCATGGTCACAGTGCCCCAGAGCCACCTAGTACATGGTCACAGTGCCCCAGAGCCACCTAGT
>LZPO01017447.1:142720-157356 GCA_001675575.1 Neotoma lepida
TCCTTTCTCTTCAGAAAAGGACAGCCCTCCTATGGATACCAACTATCCATGATATATCAAGTTGCAGTAAGACTAGGCACCTCTTCTCCTATTGAGACTGGATGAGGCAACCAGTAGGAGGAAAGGGTCCCCAAAGCAGGTAACAGAGTCAGAGACAGCCCCTGCTCCCTCTGTTAGGAGTCTCACAAGAAGACCAAGCTACACAATGTAGAGGGCCTAGGTCAATTCCATGCATGCTCTTTGGTTGGCGGTTCAGTCCCTGTGAGCCCCTGAGTCCCAAGTTAGTTGATTCTGTGGGTTTTCTTGTAGTGTCTCTTGCTCTCATAATCCTTCCACCCCCTCNTCCACAGGGTTCCCCAAGGTCTACCTAATGTTTGCCTGTGGGTCTCTGCATCTGTTTCCATCAGTTGCTGGGTGAAGCCTCTGATGACAGTGGGGCTAGGCAACCATCTATGAGTATAGCAGAGTATCATTAGGGATCATTTCATTGATTTTTTTGTTGTTGTTGTTGCCACTCATGTTTGGTTCTATCCTAGGTCTCTGGACTGTCCAGCCTCTGGGTCCTGGCCCTCCAGGCATTGTCAGGGGTGGGTTCACTCTCATGGTATGAGTCTCAAGCTGGGCCAATCATTGGTTGGTCACTCCCACAATTTCTGTGCCACCTTTACCCCAGCATATCTTATAGGCAGGTCAAATTGTAGGTCAAAGGTTATGTAAGCTTGTCCCAATCCCTCCACTGGAAGACCTGCNTGGTTANAGGGGAAGACCAGTTCAGGCTCTGTATTTCCCATTGCTAGGAGTCTTAGCTAGAGTCACCCTCATAGATTCCTGAGAGTTTCCACTGCATTAGGTTTCTAGCTCATCCCAGAGATGTCCCTGATTCCAGTTGTCTTCCCTAGTACTCTCTCCCTCCATCTTTCCCGACCTGATCCCTCCTGTTCCCATGCCAACCCCCTAATACAGATCCTTCCCCCCATCCATCTGTGATGTCTATTCTATTTCCCCTTCACAGTGAGATTCATGTGTCCCCCCTTGAGCCCTCCTTGTCACTTAGCTTCTTTGGGGTCTGTGGATTGTAGCATGGTTATTCTTTACTTTATGGCTAATATCCACTTATGAGTGAGTACATACCATGTTTGTCTTTCTGTGTCTGGGTTACTTCACTCAGGATGATNTTTTCTAGTTTCATCTATTTGCCTGCAAATTTCATGATGTCATTAACAGATGAGCAATACTCCATTGTGTAAGTGTACCACATTTTCTTTATCCATTCTTNGGTTGAGGGGCATCTAGGTTGTTTTCAGTTTCTGGCTATTACAAATAAAGCTGCTATGAATGTAGTTGAGCAAGTGTCTCATGTATGGTAGAGTGTCCTTTGGGTATATGCCCAGGAGTAGTATAGCTGGGTCTTAAGGTAGGTCAGTTCTCAATTTTCTGAGAAACTACCATATTGATTTCCAAAGTGGCTGTAAAAGTTTGCACTCCCAACAGCAATGGAGGAGTGTTCCTCTTGCTCTATATCATCACCAGCATGAACTGTCTCATCAGTGTTTTTGATCTTAGTTATTCTGAAAGGTGTAAGATGGAATCTCAGAGTCATTTTGATTTGCATTTCCCTGATGGCTAAAGATGTTGAACATTTCTTTAANTNTTTCTTGTCTATTTGAGAATTCTCTGTTTAGATCTGTACCCCANTTTAAAATTAGANTATTTGGTTTGTTGATGTCTAGTTTCTTGAGTTCTTTATATATTTTGGAAATCTGTCATATGTGGGGTTGGTGGAGATCTTTTCCCATTCTGTAGGCTGGCGTCTTGTCTTATTCACAGTGTCCTTTGCCTTACAGAAGCTTCTCAGTTTCATGAGATCCCATTTATTAATTGTCAGCCTTAGTGTCTGTGCTACTGGTGTTCTGTTCAGNAAGTTGTCTCCTGTGCCAGTGCTTCAAGTCTATTCTCCACTTNCTCTTCCAACAAATTCAGTGTATCTGGTTTTACATTGAGGTCTTTGACCCACTTGGACTTGAGTTTTGTGTAGGGTGAAAATATGGACCTATTTGCATTCTTCTACATGCTGACATCCAGTTAGGCTAGCACCATTTGTTGAAAATATACTTTCTTTTTTCCATTGTATATTTCTGGCTTCTTTATCAAAAATCAGGTGTCCATGGGTATATGGATTTAAGTCTGGGTCTTTGATTCGGTTCCATTGATCAACTTGTCTGTTTTTATTTCAATACTATTCAGTTTTTATTACTATAGCTTTGTAGTAGAGCTTGGAATTAGGGATGATGGTACCTCCAGAAGTTCTTTTATTGTACAAGATTGTTTTTCCATATGTAGTTGAATATTATTCTTTTAAGATCTGTAAAGAATTTTGTTAGGATTTTAATGGGGACTGAGTTGAATCTGTAGATTGCTTTTGGTAGGATGGCCATTTTTACTATGTTAATCCTACCAATCCAAGAGCATGGAGATCTTTCCATCTTCTGATATCTTCAATTTCCTTGAAGTTCTTGTCATACAGGTCTTTCACTTGTTTGGTTAGAGTTACACCAAGATATTTAATATTATTTGTGGCTATTGTAAAGGGTGTTGTTTCTCAGTCCATTTGTCAATTGTTTATAGAAGGGCTACTGATTTCTTTTCTTTTCTTTTTTAGTTTATTTTGTATCCAGCCACTTCGCTGAAGGTGTTTATCAGCTGTAGGAGTTCCCTGGTAGAATTTTTAGGGTCACTTATGTATACTATCATATCATCTGCAAATAGAAATACTTTGACTTCTTCCTTTCCAATTTGTATCCCCTTAATCACCTTTAGTTGTCTTATTGCTCTAGCTAGAACTTAGAGTACTATATTGAATAGATATGGAGAGAGGTGGCAGCCTTGTCTTGTTCCTGATTTTAGTGGAATTGCTTTAAGTTTATCTCCATTTAATTTGATGGTGGCTGTTGGCTTGCTGTAAATTGCCTTTATTATGTTTAGGTATGTCCCTTGTATCCCTAATCTCTCCAAGACTTTTGTCATGAAAGGGTGTTGGATTCGTCAAAGGCTTTTTCAGCATCTAATGAGATGGTCATGGTGGATGATCTTGTTGATATGTTCTTTGATTCAATTTGTGAGTATTTTATTATTTTTGCATCAATGTTCATGAGGGAGATTGGTCTGTAATTTTCTTTGTTGAATCTTCGTGTGGTTTGGGTATTAAGGTAACTGTGGCCTCATAAAATGAATTTGCCAATGTTCCTTCTGTTTCTGTTTTGTGGAATAATTTGAGGAGTCTTGGTATTAGCTCTTCTTTGAAAGTGTGGTAGAATTCTGCACTAACACCACCTGGCCCTCAGCTTTTGTTGGTTGGGAGACTTTGACTGCTTCTATTTCCTTAGGAGTTATAGGTCTATTTAAATTCTTTACCTGATCTTTTTCTTTTCTGCTCACTTTGTTTTGTTTCTTTATTTTAAAATTAAGCACAGATGTTCAGTTGTAACTGTTTCTGCAGCTATCGGAAGCATTGGTTTCTTTTAAACCTGTCAAGGTGTTGAGTGATTTTCTAATCAGTCAGCTTTGGATTCTTGGAATCAACCCAGTTTAGTGATTTCAATTTGATAGTTTAGAATTTACATACCTATAGTTATGAGTCATGTTGGTNTATGTATGCATGTAAGTGCACATGTGTGGTTTATGAGTGTNTATGTACACATGCATATTTGTGTATGTATGCATTTGTGTGTCTGTTTATTTGAGTCAGTCTCTTACTAAATAGACAAGGCTGGCTTTCAACTCACTATGTAGTTCAGACTGGCCTTAAACTCATAGCAATGCTCCTGCCTTGGTCTCCTAAGTGCTGGGATAACTGCCTGCCTTTGGCTTATAATTGTCTTTTACATCTTAAATATTTTGAACTTAACTCTCAAGCTTATTCTGGTTCATGAACAACATTGATAGTGTACCTCCCCCCCAACTACTTATTTATCTTCTGGCCATATTTCCATAATATTAGGATTGGATTTTTATGTTTAGTAGAATTTACTGATGGAATCATCTAGATTTAAATTTTCCAGGGGAATGTGTGAACATAGTTNTTTTTTTTTTTTTTAAAGAAATAGTTACTTTTGCTTTATTATTTCTTCTTTTAGGAATTAGTCCATTTCAGCTAAGATTTCCAACACATTTCCAATACAGTTGCTCATATATAACTGCTACAGTTACATAAGCAGACCTATTGTACATTTGATCATTTTTGGCAAACACATGTGCTTGTGCAGGGCACACTCTTCTAAAGCAGTGGAACATGTCTGTGAGTCCAGAAAGCTCCATGTCCTTCCCAGTCCCCAGTCACCCTGCTTGGTTTTGTCACCACAGACTTCATATCACACTATCATACTATGGCATTTGCTCCTCAGTGCCTGGCATGGTGTGTCTGAGTGGCATTTTTAGGGCCANTGGTGTTGTGTGTCTCTGTAACTGGGGGCAGGAGGATGGAGTAGACAGTGCATGGTTGTTGGTACAGTTCTCTGTGTGTGGTTTGGGTTTATGGCAAGGCAGTACAGCATGGCTGGAGTGCTTAGTAGGAGCTGTGAGTGAAAAGAACATGAGAAAGGGCTGAGGTCCCACAATCCCCTTTGAGGGCCTGCTCCTAGTGACCTCACTTCCTCTCCATAGACCCTACCTCTCAAAGGTTCCTCAGCTCCCAGGGCACCACAGGCTGGGATCCACTCTTTAACACAAGAGCCTTTGGAAGACATTTGTCCAAACAATAGTAAGGACACACCTGTGTGACCTCATTTTCCTTTAATTATCACCAAATCCTTCCCTGTCTCCAAATCCTGCCACACGCTGAGGTGCTCTGGGCTAGCACAGAAATGTGTAGGTTTGGAGGGGACACAACCCATAAGCTTATGCAGGTTTCATGTGTGAAACTGGTGTTATGGCTAATGCTGGACAGACTCCAGAGTTACCTGGGAGATGGACCTCTGGGCATGCTTGGGGAATTATCTTGATTGTGTTAACTGAGATGTAAAGACTTGCCCACTGTGGGCTGTGCCACTCCCTGGCTGGCATCTTCTCCTGTACAAATCAAGAAAGAGACCTGAGCAGCCTATGCATCCATCACTCTCTGCTTCCTGATTGTGGATATGTTAATGACCAGTTGCTGCAAGCTTGAAGCCTTGATTTCCCTACCATGAACTGTGGCCAGANTAAACCCTTTCTCCTTTAAGTTGCTTTTGTTGGGCTATTTTATCACAGCCACAGAGAAGAAACTAAGACAGTTCCTAAGCCATATCTTTCAAGGATTCCATCAAATTCACTTGTACAGGCTGTTTATAATATTTCATAATTATCCTTTTAATGCCTCCAGCATCTGTAGTGGTGTCTCCCTTGTCATTCTCATGGGGATAATTTATGCTTCTGGTCTCTTCTCTAAATTCAGGTTTTGTTAGCAATTGGTCGTGAATCCTGTACAAAGAAAATAGGGCTGGAGAAGATCGGGGTCAAAATCAATGAGAGGTAAGTGTAGGGTTGTGGCACTGTTACTACACATAACCCTATAAAAACTCTGTAAATTGCTAAGATATAATATTCTGATGCCTCAAATTGCTCACCATAAGTATGATGCCAACTGTGTATTAATTTCTGGATCAGCCAATTAGGGACTCTTAGCACAAGCCTTAAAGAGCTTATGTACTCAATAGCAATCCAAAAACATATTTATAGAAACATGTTCTCCCACTGTCTGTGATTTAGAGTGNATTTTGATGTCTTTGATCAATCAAAGAGAAAAATTCTGAAGCCCTTAAGGTGATCATGAGGAATGTGAAAGTTTCAGACCTTCAGGCAGCATGGTCTAAGCCATTTCTTCTAGGTCACTGGACTCCTTGGTGCCCGGGCTGTGCAAGCTGCCATGTTGCTGATCTACATGGTGCCAGTGAGCTATACAGGTATTTAGAGTGTGCTTTCCTCCTCACTACCAGGACTGGTAAAATACCAGTAAATGATGTGGAACAGACCAACGTGCCTCACATCTATGCTGTTGGGGACATACTGGAGGGCAAACCCGAGCTCACACCTGTTGCCATTCAGGCAGGCAAGCTGCTAGCTCGAAGACTCTTTGGGACCTCTTTGGAAAAGGTAAGGTTTTTTTTCCTATTATTGACCTGTGTGTTTGTATCTATGTGTGTCTGTGTGTCTGATCTTTGTGTCTGTGTGTATGTCTCTGTGTATGTGTGTGTCTCTTTGTATGTGTTTGTATATGCATATGCATGGGTATATGCGTGTTTCTGTGTGTGTGTATCTTTCTCCCTCTCCCTCCCTCCCCCCTTCTCCCTCCCCACTCTGTGAATGTGTATATATCTTCTGTGTAAGTATAAGTGTATATGTGTGTCTATCTGTATGCATGCATGTCTTGGTGTGTGAATGTGTATATGTGTGTATATCTGTGTGTGATGGGAGCTGAACTCTGGGTCTCATGAAGGCTAAGTGCTCTACCACTGAGCTTCATCCCAGCCCTGAGATAGTATCTTGACCAAAATTAGGATTTCAAAATTAGTAAATAATGGTTCTTAGAACTAATTTGCAGTTGAGTTACTACTGATTAAAGAGTTGATAAAACTTGTGCTTTTTACTTCCTTGGGCTGTCCTGTGATAGTGAAAGATTACTGTGGGTCCAAGCCCCAGGACTCACCAGCTGGGTGGAGGCTGAGTCCAGCAGGCTCATGCGGTCCACCAGTGACAGTCCACAGATGTGGTTATGTGCCAGAGTGCTGTGAGCCAGTTGCTCCAGGGCAGGAAAAGATGCCTGAATTATCTGAAAGGCTGGAAACAGGCTTCATGAATNGCCTGCTGCAGCTGCCAAACCAGTGTCCCCTCCTGAGCAGGATGCTGACTCCTACACTGCCTACTTGAGCCCCATTCACTTGGGATTTCACTTTCATCTTTTGCAAGGCCACAGCTATGACAGTGTAGTGTCTTGTCTTGGCATTCCTTAGTGAGATAACTGGGATCTGGGTAATTCCACAGAGGAAGCAATGGANTTTTCTAGTAAGTGTATCTTCAGATAATAGCTCGAGGTCTATGGGAATGAGTGTCCTCATGGGGTCTCACCCTTGAGAGGAAAGCACTGCTCTCTCAGTAGTACTGGGGCCCTGTGGCAAGGCTAACCNATGACGGGTCGTGGCTATGCTCTTGTGAGCTTGCATATCCCCTCAGTGCACTTGGGGTGTGCCATGGGGGAGGTGGAAGGCTTATGTCCCCCAGCTTCATTTAAAAAGACACCAGACAGCAAGGTACTGAGGTGGCTCCTACATGAACTTCTCACCTAGATGCTCAGGTCTCTCAAGTTGTGCTGCTCAGCCCATTCTCCTCTTTGGAATAACTCTAGCAAGTACACTTTTCTCTTCTGAGGTTTTTGAAGAGGTAGACACCAGCCTAATTTATCTCCAGCTGGTGGTACTTGTATTGCTTAAGTACCTTTCCAACTTCAGTTCAGATGCTGTCTGAGAACTCAACAGAAGTTNAGCAACATGGGGTGGTAGGACAGTGGTTAAATACTTGCCACCAAGTGTAAGGACCAGAGTTGGGACCCCTCAAAACCTATGTGTGGTGGCTCACCTGTAATTACAGCCTTGGAAAGTGGAGATGGGATCCCTAGAGCAAGCTGGCTAATAAGACTAGCTGTCTAGCCAGCTCCGAGGTTGACTAAGAAACCCTTGATAAGATAGAGAGTGATAGAGGATGATTCCTGGCATCAACCTAGGGTCTCTACATGTGCACACACATATGCATGCACACACACACACATACACATGCACACACACCATGCACATGAAAAACATGCATACACAAGGGCTGGAGAGTTGGCTCAGTAGTTAAGAGCACAAATAGCTCTTGGAGAGGACCCAGGTTTAATTCCCAGCACCCACATGATGGCTCACAACTGTCTATAACTCCAGTTCCAAGGGATCCAATGCCCTCATCTGGCCTTTGTAGGCATCAGACACACAGGTGGTGTACAACCGTACTTTCAAGAAAATACCCACACACAAAATGAAATAGTTATTACATTTTGGGCACACTCACTTANATGCTCACCAGCACATTTAGACTTCTCCAGTCTTCCATCTGTTGGCTTGTGTAACCGCCAGATCCCTTTTGATCTGACACAGCCCCACTGCCTTTTATGAATCCGTGTTGTAGAAACTTGCTGGGAAGCAAGTCATAGGAGTGCTGTGTGTTTCTCTTCCAGTGTGATTACATTAACGTCCCAACAACGGTGTTCACACCTCTGGAATATGGCTGCTGTGGGCTGTCTGAAGAGAAAGCCATCGAAGTGTATAAAAAAGAGAATCTGGAAGTAAGGACCACTTTTCCTTTATCACAACCATTCCTCCTTGAAGCCACTTTTTATGTTGTAACTTTGCAAGTCTTTTTCGTGCTAATGTTAGAGTAATCATCCTCCTATTTGGGAGAATTTGAAGTGAATCTAAACTCCGTCTCACTTGCAAAGTGATAGAACACAGCTTTGGTGAGAGAGAGGGCAGTGGGGTGTGTGAACTAGGACTTTGGAGATACAGGTATGAAAGGCCATGAACCCATGCGCAGTGATTTGGAGGAGCTGTCCCAGAGACTTGGCTGTCCAAGCAGGGTGGGGTGCTCTGGGCTCTGCTGGGGTCAGTAGCACAGGTAATACGCTTCATCTAGAAGTCAGAACGGTTCTGTGTCTTCTGATCTTCTAGGTTTGGGGTGAACATGCCACTAGGTGGGGTCTCAGTTGTCGTCTTCTCAGCCCACATAGTCACTAGTGTTGTACCTTGGGCTGACAACACTCTCAGTGCTTGAAAAGGGAGCTTTGCTAACAGGAGGCTGTTTCTATTTTTGACCAATGGCTGCACAAAGCAAAAGTGACATGTTGCTGGCATGTCAGGAACCTGGCTCCAGTGCAGCTATCAACGTGCCCCAGATGGGGCCTCGGGCTTCCAGTGCTGCAGGCTGTTGTAGTCTGTTACCTTAGGGGGACTAAGGAGCAGATCAAGGAGTGGGTTACATGCAGTGCTAACATCAGCCTCTCGCTTCTGATCCAGGTGTATCACACCTTGTTCTGGCCTCTGGAGTGGACAGTCGCTGGCAGAGACAGCAATACCTGTTATGCAAAGATAATCTGCAACAAATGCGACAATGTATGTAGATGCCTGGATGCTGTGCTTTCTGCTCTGCTCCGTTCTACTCCATCTTCTCTGGGGATTGGGCCCAGGACTCATTTGTGTAAAGCACACCCTCTACCCTGGGCTGCTCACCAAGCCTCACCCACTGTGATTTTAAAATGCAGGTTGGATTCCTGCCAGTTGGGTTTTTATGACCTCTTTAANGATGGGATTGGGCCAGGAGTGAGCTCTCAGCTGTTTGCAGAGGCTGAGGCAGGAGAAGATTTCCAGTTCAGCTGTGTCTGTCAGGTGGTGAGAAGCCGGCAACCCAGAGCCAACAGTTTAACCCTGATGGTTTAGAATTGTGAAGGCCAACACTGTGGCCACCATCCGGCACTGTGCCTGGTGCATGTTTGTGTGTGTTTCATCAGTGGAATGGCATGTGTGGAGTGCCAAGGAGAGGCACTCACAGAGGACAACATGCAAGTGCTGACAGAGCTGAGATGTCTCCTGTGCTTGGCTTACACGCTTCCTTCGTCTGTCCTCATGGTGGATCAGAATGGAGGCTGGAGTCTAATGAAAAGGCTTGTCGGTGGACAGCCTGTGGTTCACTGCTACCCTGGACATCCACCACAGGCTGCCCTGCTGACAGCCTCTACTAGCCATTCCTGAGCTCTGCTTAGTGTCAGGAGCAGGCAGCTGTTCACTAGGCCCACAAACCCTCCTCTAGTAAGACCTGATGCCTTGGGTACCCTAGTGCAGACACTTAGTTCATATGTGCAGTGTTTGTGTGGCCCTGTCTCAGTAATCTAGAAGTCACATCCCACCCATGAGCTCTATCACATTGAGTGCACTAGTAAATCAGAGTATAAGTTAGTTCTGACCACACTTTACCGGCTCCCTGGACAAGTCCTTTGAGAGGCTGTTCTCTGCTCGGTTCCTTTCCTGTGGGAGACCCTGTATATCTCAGCTGTGAACAGCAGGGAGTAGATTACTGTTCTGATCCTAGGCTTATGGGAATTCTCTGTTCTGTCCCTGTATAGGAGCGTGTGGTGGGATTTCACCTTCTGGGGCCAAATGCTGGTGAAATCACACAGGGATTTGCAGCTGCAATGAAATGTGGGCTCACAAAGCAGCTACTGAATGACACCATTGGAATCCATCCTACATGTGGTGAGGTAAGAACAAGAGGGTGTATGTGTGTGCGCATGCACACGTGTCAAGGGCNANCCTTGAATGTCATTCCTTAGGTACTTTCACTTGTTTTGGAGACAGGGTGTCATGCTGGCCTGAAGCTTACCAATAGGCTAGGATGGCTGGGACGTAGACCTGGGATGTCCCTGTATGCCTCCATNGCACAGAGATTTTACAAGCATGTGCCAGCACTAGGCTCGCTGGCCAGTAAGACCCAGGGTGCAGCTATCTCTGCCTCCATGTTGCGGAGATTTTACAAGCACGTGCCAGCATACTCAACGTAGACTTGGACTTGGACTTGGGCCCTCACACTTGCATGGGTAGCTTTTTACCCACGAAGCGTCTTCTCAGTCCTGTAACCACTGAGAGTCTCCCCAAACCCCAGTGAGGTGCTTTCAATGGGCTTCAAGTAGCCTAGCTTTACAAACAATTATGAAACACATTGTTAGAGTTTTTAAAATTCTAATATATTTTATATTAGCAACCTAATTTAATGTGTTCTATCAATACAGCTAGAGCATGTCCTTGTAAAGCAGCAGTGACATTGCCATATGTTGTCTTCTTCCTTGTAAACAGGTNTTTACAACATTGGAAATCACAAAGTCCTCAGGGCTGGACGTTACTCAGAAAGGCTGCTGAGGCTAGCCCTGCTGTTGTTGGGTTTCCCCTGTCACATTCTTGCTCTGTGCCCATGACATCTGCTTGGGCACTAGGGGACCAGTTCTGGGCTTTCCCCTGGTACAGAGATGAGAAGGTGGCAGAGGACCAGCAGCAGCAGCATCTGAAGTCTCCGCTGATGGCACGCAGTGGCCAGGCTGCATCCTTGACGCCTTGGTTCGGAACCCACGGAGGTGAGCCAAGGCCGACTCCTGCACGTCAGCCTCGACTTCCCCCCATTTCCCCCCTTGGATGGCACAGTGAGCCCGCCCCCTTTCCCAGTTGCCAGTGCTCTGACTCTCTGTTTTCATGAAGATATTATAGTTTTCAGTGTGGACTTTTTATAAAGAGGCTGTGGACCTAGAGTATGGCACTTAGGGATTCATGGTTTCTGGAGAGCAAGATCAGAGCAGTTGGCTGCACAGGACTGCTGCATTAGCAGGAGGCCCATGCACTGTATAGCCTTTAAAAGGTACATTTAACCTGCTGTCAGAAACCTGACTCTTACTTCACCCTTTGCACATCTGAGGGTGAGAACCCTGAAGCCATTCTAGTCCCTGGACTAGCAGAGCACCGCATGTAAGAGAAAAATTGTTGTATAGCTTTTCCATGTTAATCTTAAGATTACTATTAAAAAGATTTTACCATAGTCTGTGTGATCCTGTTAAACATGATTTTGTCGTGGTGTGTCTAATGATAGGGTAGTAAATGAACAGCTGACCCCAAGAGTTCTATTCGCACTTACACATGACAGCATCGAGCAGGCCTTTGAAGAGGGTGCGCGCCTCTCAGGTCTTTCTGGAAAACTTCTGAGGAACATGGCATCCTGGTGCTGGGCTATTNGAAGCCACCCACTCTCTTTGAGTTGTGACTAGCCATTTGAGCAGAGTGCCACAGGCTTGCATGGTTCTGTGGTCAGAATTTCTAGATATGAGGTTGTTTTATTTAAATTTTGAGACAAGGTCTTGGTGTGTAGCCCAGGCTGCCCTTGAACTTCGGATCTTCCTTCCTTAGGCTAAGTGCCGAGGTTACAGTTGTGCAACAGGAGTGTAGTGAGGCTGAGCGCCAGAGAAACCAACACAGGATCCGTTAGTGAGCTGCTGCTTATTGGAGAGAGAAGCCTACCAGCTTGAGGAAGGAGAATGACAGGGAGCTGGCCTCTCTGGGTGAGGTGGCAGTAGCATCATGGGAAGTGCAGATACTGTGTCTCCCACTGGACATGGCGGGGGCGGGGAACTGAACCAAATTTAAGGNAAGTAGTGCCATTTGGGTGCATAGAAGAGAAGGATTTCTAAGCTAAGAGGCAGTATGACCTCATCATTTTGGGGTAGACAGAGCTTCATTTTTCTATACAAATCATGATCCATTAAAAATATTTTACTAAAATTTAAAAAATGGCTATTTTGTTTTGTTTTTGAGGCAGGGTCTGGGAACTCAAACTCCTCCTGCCTCAGCCTCCCAAATGCTGGGATTGAAGGCATGCACCTCTAAGGAGGCAGCCCTTTCTCTTTGCAAGTTCATCATCTCTGGTATTTTGAGCTGACTAACAGCACATTTTGTTATAAGTCAATCATACTTCAAAACTGATCTTTAACCAATGTTCCAAGTACTGAGCTGAACCATTGACTGACAGACCTGACCAGGTAAGAAGGTGTGTGTACGTAGGAGGGAGGTCTGTTTCCAGCTGGTGTGGCTGGGAACAGGCCAGATGGGAGGGAGAAAAGAGGGGCAGGTGTGTGGGAGGAGGGGCTAGGATGTGGTGCTTGGGTCTATATTGAGGGGTCTGACTGTCCTAACTCATGAGTCCTGCATCCCAGTGTCATGCACAGACTGAACTCTGTCTCTTATACACATCTAGATGTGTATAAGAGACAGGTTCTGAACTCACTGCCCCCAAAGGGCAGCAACCATGTACCACCTTTGAAATGGGGGAAGTGATCACAGGTAAGGGATCCTGGCCTCCTATGGGTTGTGCCAGGTCACTTGTACCCAAGGAGGCCAGGATCCCTTACCTGTGATCACTTCCCCCATTTCAAAGGTGGTACATGGTTGCTGCCCTTTGGGGGCAGTGAGTTCAGAACACTTACCAAATGTGGGTGGCGTTAACTTAATTGTTGCTTTCTCAGGAAGAAATTTAATCTGGGAACATGCAGTGGTGCTTCTGCAGCTGCCTGCTAGGTGATGTACANTTCCATCCAGTCACTGCCAGGTATCAGGGAGGCCATGCAGCTAGAGGTGTGAAGAGTAAAGGTATTGGGTGCATCCCCTCAAGGTAAACACACTGACTTGTCCTCAGACAGTTGTCTTTTTTATTTATTTTATGTGTGTGAGTATTTTGATTCACATATNTTTTTGCACTGTGTGCATGCCTGGTACCTACAGAGGCCAGAGAGGGCATTGGATCCCTTGTGGCTGGAGTTAAAGATAATTGTNAGCCACCATGGGGGTACTACGAACAGAACTCTACTCTGCAAGAGCAGCCAGTGCTCTTAACCACTGAGCCATCTCCCCATCTCCCAGAATGTTTCCTCGTTGTATCTGCTTTGAGTGACTAGTGACCAGGAATGACCAAATCAATGCTTTCNGGAGGTGGCCTATCTGTCACGTAGAAAGACTCCTTTCAGTTGAACTTCGCTCGTCTCTTTGGAAGCAAAAGCAGTTGAAGCCTATGGTGACTTTAAAAGGTGGTGTTCATGGGACTAATTAAAGTAGAAGCTGGTGGATGCTCTCAGAATCATTGTTAACAGTGGCCTTTGCTAAAGGCTGCAGTGCCACTCAGTCTCTTGTGGATTCTGCCCTGGCTTGGGCACATGGTGGTGGTAGCTAGCCTGTGTNCGGCCTTTGTACATTGTGCCCTCAGAGTTTGCATCAGAGTAGGAATGCTAGGTAAGGTGAGCCCACAGTTATATGAATAGTTTTTGTCAGGTCCTGAGAAGGGGATGGGCACCAGTGTCCACAGTACTCTCCAATGATAAACCAAAAGGGCTTTCTTCCAGAAGAAACAGATGAGGGANCTGTCCCCANGGAGAGCCTGGTTCNGTGGTAGACTCCCAACTTCTCCAGTGTGTCAAGGCAACTGGGCAGTATGTTGTAACACATAAGACCTGGTTCATGCTTGGGTGATGGGAAAGATTACCCTTTTGGAGGTGTGGTGGTTTGAATAAGAATGGCCCCCAAAAAGCTCATATATTTGAATGCTTAGTGTTGTAGAATAGTATTTTAAGGTGTGTTACTTTTGTTTATGTTACATTTGTTTAACTCCGTGAAGCAGTGTTAATGTGCCTGTCTGAAACACCTGATGGTCTAATAATGAACTGAGCAGCCAATAGCAAGGCAGGAGAAAGGATAGGTGGGACTTCCAGGCAGAGAGTATATATAGAAGGAGAAATCTGGGAAGAAGTGAGAAGTAGCCAGAGAAGAGGGAGGACTCCAGGGGCCAGCTACCCAGCTACACAACTAGCAACGGAGGAAGAAATAATGAAAGGTATACAGAAGTAGAGAAAGGTAAAAGCCCAGAGGCAAAAAGGTAAATGGGATAATTTAAAGTTAAGTTGGTGAGAAAGAAGCCAAGCTAAGGCCAGGCGTTCATAATTAAGAATAAGCCTCCGCTTGAGACAGTTGTTTGGCTTGAAGTGTCTGAGGGCCCCCAGG
>LZPO01017447.1:180527-192952 GCA_001675575.1 Neotoma lepida
TTTCTGTTCTTTGTGCTCAGGTACTGCAAAAATCTAAGCTCAGAGGACCAGCAGCCTGCCTCACTAATTCCCTCCTTAGATCTCTGAAGCTGAGATAGAGGCACCACAGCCGCCCAGCTCTCTCCCGAGCCCTATCCAGGCTGCTTTAACTCCTCAGAAGGCTCACATGCAGAGAGTGAGTCTCTTCTACAGGTACCAATGCCCAAGACCAAGATCCCTGGGCTCCTGTAGTTCTTCTGAGCACTATATCTAGATCCCACAAATGCTGTTCAGGATGGCCTAACTAAGGAAAGGAACGTGACCGAGTTTGCCATTGTTGCCACAGCCCAGCAGCCATGTACTGGGCATGGGTATGATGACTAGTACCCTTAATTTCATAAGACCCCTGAATCCACTAATTTTGGATTAGAACTCAAAACCTGAGTTCTAGGCATGTCTGTGACAAAGTTTCTTGACATACAGGCTTCCCTCACCTACTCCAATCTGCTGAGGAATTGTCCTGATAGGATCGTGCACCTCCCACAATGCCCTGCGGCTTGCGCGCCTTGGTGACAGGGCCGTCACTGCTCCATAGGGCAGGAAACCCGAGGGAAAGACGGAAAAAGCAATGACGTCTCTGCGTCGCGCCTGAGAAGCCAGTGTCTCAGCGTGACGTGGTGTGAACACAGGACCCTAGCCTGCGCTGTCAGGTGACATCGCATTAACGCTCCAGGCCAAGAGGCAGGAGGTTTTCCGGCTTGCGCCCTGGAGGAGGTTTGCACTCGATCTCCTCCGGAGTTCTGGCGCTGTGGCCTCAGTTCGCCTGCCGCCTCCTTCAAGTCCCGCAGAGGCCTGGGGAAGCGATGATGTGGGAGAGTGCGGGGTCAGCACCCACCAAGCTTTCCTCGGAGCCTTGTAAAGATTTTCTTCTTGCGTCAGAAGTTCCGTCTGTGTTAAGAACATATTTCGGGGGATGAGTAAAGGAATAAAAGGTGTCTCGCACGTTCCCTATCTCCCNAAAGCCTACATGCACTGTTTGTTTGGGAAACACTATTGTCTAGCACTTGGAAATCCTCTTGCCCGTTTCGTTTCCAGAGTGCAGGGTTGACAGCCCTGTGCTAGGANTCCTGCCTTATGAATCCAACTCTTGATTCCTCCTTACTCCTGTGCGTAGCCATCTTAGAAGGCAGGGGGGGAAGAGAAATTAAGGAGATAGATTTGGGATGGGAAGAGAGTAGTGGATGGAGCAGGACGCTGCAGGCAATAGAGCCCCAGCTGACTGTGGGGTCCGAAGTGCCATGGAGGACAGACTTAGTTAAGGACCTCCAGGTCCTGGCACTTGGGATTTTCTCACCTGTGGGAAAAGCTTCCTGCTCGGTCCTGGAATGTTCTAGAATCTAGAGTGTAGGAATCCCCCTCTTATGCTGAGGCCAGCCCTATGCAAACCTAATAGTGGACCCATTGTAAAAAGAGCTCACAAACTTCCTTGGCATCTGCAGCCTCAGGTCTGCGCTTCATCTTGTTTACCCCATGTGAACAAGGCTGTCTGTGGCACGAACTGTACATGCCGGGTAAGAAGCTAGAGAAAGCCCCATCTTAGCANCTACTACAGCGGGCACCAGTGCAAATCATGCGGGTGGCCAGCCAAAGATGCCAGGCCGTTTGGAAGTGCACATAACACACCCCAAATGCTCTCTGGAGTTAACTCTGGTACCTGACAAGTGAGTGAGTGAGTACCTCATAACATGAACATAAAAGCTGTCAAGTAACTTACGACCTGAGAGGTTTTTAACCACCAACACCTTTTCTGTGAATACCACGTTGTTTTTTATTTGAGGAAAACTGTGTCCAAACACAGCACGGCTTAATAAAAATCATGGCTTCTCACTGCGGGCCAGGACAGTGGGTTTAGTTTAAATTCCAGAGATGGAAAGTGGTTGTCAGGAGGTAGAGGAGAGGAATCCCCCAGGTGAGGCACCCAGGTCCCCTTCAGGCCCTCCCTAGCTATGGCTTTGGTGCCTTGTGGGTCTATGGGACTCAGCAGATCTTGCCCACATCTCAGGAACAGGAATGAACCAAGAGGATAGTAAGAATGACAGGTTCCTTCTACACTCCTGTGCCTGGTCAGCTGCGGCAGTTCACAGGTGTCCCAGTTTGGTTTCTGTTGTGATAAACACCATGACCAGAAACATCTTGGGGTGAAAAGTTTTTTCAGCTTATACTTCCACATCACAGGCCATCATTTGANGGAAGTTAGGCCAGAANCCACGGCAGGGATCGAAGCACATTCCNTGGAGAAACACTGCTTCCTGCTTGCTTCTGATGGCTTGCTGTGGGTCTCGACCCTTTCGCAGGGGTCCCATATCATCTGCATATCAAAGATTTACATTATTATTCATAACAGTAGCAAAATTACTGTTATGAAGTAGCAATGAAAATAATTTTATGGTTGGAGAACACAACATGAGAACTGTTACAGGGTCAAGGCCTTAGGAAGGTTGAGATCCACTGTCCTCGTACCACCTGCTCAAGTGTGGCACCATCTACATCAGTAATTAATCAAGAAAATGTCCCACAGACTTGCCCACAAGCCAGTCTGATGGAGCATTGAGGTTCTCTCTTCCCAGATGACTAGCTTGGGTCATGTTGAGAAAAACTAACCAGCAGAACAGTATAGCACGCCACTGTGTACTGTGAGGGGACCTTGCAGAACGCTCTGAAGAAACAGGAAAGCTGCTAGTTAGCACCAATGCCGTCTAGACAGTGATCGGAGGGAGTGAGTCTCAGTAAGCAAGGCAGCTGAGAGAGCCAGGGGTAGAAAGCTGGTAGGCAGCCTTCCTCTGTGGTTTCTGCTTCAGCTTCTGCTTGGGCTCCTGCCATGGCTTCCCTCACTAATGGGCTATAGTTGTAAGTTGACATAAACTATCTCCTCTCCAAGTTGCTTTTGAGTGTGGTGCTTTATCACAGCAACAGACTAGTACAGGGGGCGACTTGAATGACACTGGTGGGTCTTTGTTTGCTTCCCACAGACAACAATTCAGTCAGAAAAGATGTCTGAAGAATTAACACCTTTACCATTGTAAGAGGTATTTCCATTAAAAAAAATCCTTTGTGCTAAAAACCACCACAAATACAAAAATCCATCCTAGAAGAACCTCTNCGTGTTCAANGTCAAAACTGAAAGCCAGGCAGAGCTCTGTGTGANNTGCACATTTGAGTTCAATTTTGTTCCCTTCTTTCTGGGTCAAGTATTAGAATATCTTGACAAAATATCCATTGTGGAAGGGAATGATCAAAAGAAACACTGGAAAATATACTGTGAGGAAATAATGACTGTGGAGTAAGAGGACATCAAATGCTCTTACCATGGTGTAGTGCTGCATGCCTGTGATCCTCGCACTTGGTGATGCTGAGACAGGAGGATTTCTGGAAGTGAGGCCAGTCTGGGCTTCAGAATGGGCTATTGTTCCAAAACAGGCATGAGGCCCATGCCTTCAGAGAGACGAGAGAAGATTTAAACACAGACAGGAAAGAAAAGAAGGTTCTTTTCAAAGGGAGCAGGCAGTCATGTTACAGGTCATAGGTGCTAGAAGCCATTTCTTTCNATATAATGTCTTTGTTGCATAAAATTGTAACACTGCCACAGGAAAGAGAGAAAAGCTATGAGTAACTCTCTCCCCAGTTCTGGTCAGCCTNTCAATANATCCATTTCCCTTTCCTGTGTGTGGCCTAATTTATGCAGAAAACTAAAGCTATGACTGTGCTCACCTAAGTGCCAAATAGTATTTTTAAAATTGGAACTATTGGTTTCTCTTCTTTTAGAAAAGATACATGTATGAGTATTTTGCCTGCATGTATGGCTATGTACCACATACACCCCTGGTACCAGCAGAGGCCAGAAGAGGGCATAGGATCACCTGGAACTGGAGTTACAGACTGTTCTTTGCTGCCCCCTGGGTGCTGGGGATAGAATCTGGGCAGTCTGCAAGGGCAGCCACCACCTTCGGCACTGAGCCATCAATCCAGCTCACCATTGGTCCTTCAAGATTGTCTTACTCTTTTTCATCTCTGTGGAGTTTTAAGAATTTCTTCCATTTTGATTCCTCATTTTGTCCCTTAGTGATCAGTGAAGACACAGAGTTTGTGATATCTGTTCCCTAAAATCTATTGAGATTTAATTGCAGCCCAGTCAAATATTTGTCTTAGAGAAAGCCCTGCATCCCCCTGAAAAAATATACGTTTNCCTAAGTGTGCATAAAAGTCCCATCAGTTAACTCTCACTGGCATCTTGTGTTGTTTAAGCACTCCATGCTTTGTCTTTTAGTTTTGTCTGGTTGCCCTACATATTGTGGAGCATGTGTTCTCAGGATGTCACTATGGTTTTCTTTGGACTCTCTGAACCTTGTGACTTCAGTTGAATGACCTCACACAGAGCATAGTGTAGACAACAGCAAGGGTTTATTACAGAATACCATGAGGCATTCTCAAGAGTGACAGTGAGCAAAGGCCAGAGTCCATTGTGGAGGAAATCTACTATCCAGGGATGAGAGCCAAGGAGCCCATTGTTAGGCTCTGCATATTGAGGTAGGCTTTATACTGTCCCAAAGTCTCTGGAACAGAATGCTTGCCTGAGGGCTCTTTTCTGTTCATGGTGTGACATGCCCACTTGTATTTACTCTTAAGGAAGGGGATCACAGCATATCTTTGTTCCTTAGCAGATTACTTACTTCTAGGTAGTTAGGAATCTATCAAGATGACAGTTACTAGCAGTTCAGAAACACACGTCTCCATTCAGGGCCAGATGTGTCTGTGGCTGTGTGTAGTGAAGCCTCATCTTCTGGTAATGTTGGACCTCATCGTGAACCACATAATTGCACAGCTTGGGTTCCAGAGGACAAGGGGTGTGAGGAAATGAAGAAAGGCCAGGCACACACACGTACAGGAAAGCTGGGTTTGGGTGGACTGGGCGGTCTAATGGAGAAGCCACAGCACCCCAGAAGCTCAGCCTGTTTATTATATTTAGCTGAACAAAGAAGTGGTGTTATTGCAGATGCAAACAATGATGCACACTATTGCAGACATAAACAATGATGCACACTATTGCATACAGCGGAACAAGGAGGCAGGTGTAGCTAATCACAGCAGGAGTGGTCTCTGTAGGGGAGCAGTCTTTAGGCTGTAAACATCTTGGGGGAGAAAGCTATGGTGGANATTTTCTGTANACACAACATTCCTACTTGGATCAGAGGAAGGCTTTGCCATCCCANTGAGCCTCATCCAGGGAAGATTTTGCTCCTACCATGGGTCTGAGGCATTGGCCCAGCCAGTGTCAAGTAATTCACATTCTCTTAGGACTTCACTGGCTTCCTACAGAACTACTTATCAGTCACATCTTTCTTGACCTCTAGGAAATGCTCCAGTTCATTTGGGCTAATGGCATTATCATGACGGGAAAGGAGGACAGNAAGCAACAGGCATGGTGGCTGGAATAGGAAGCCTGGAAACCTCATAAAGCAGAGAGTGAACTGGAGGTGGTGGGGGGGATGTTAGTATAAACGGTCCTCAGCAGCCTCCTGCCTGTGACTGCCTCACCAAAGGCCTCGCCCTCGCCTCTCTTCCTCTACTTTTTTATATTACTTTTAAAAATTTACTTGTAGACACCACTTACAGCTTGAATCCTGAAGCTGAGAATGTGGAAACTGAGGCACAGGGAACAACACTACATGGGAAGTAGGTGCTCCGTGTGAGGACTGACCTAGGGAGAGGCTGCCTGTCAACACTGTAGGGAGAGATCCTCAGAGTCCTNGGAAGTCATGGGAGAACTAGGAGTCTCTACCAGAGAGCAGACTCATCAGAAAGTATGAAGTAGATCGGGACTGATTATAGTCGAGCTCAAAATGAGCCAATTTAGAACTTTCTATTTTGTGCACACTTTCTGATCCAGCCAGCAGCTGTCGCAAGGGAACTCAGACAAAGTTTGTGCTCAGCTCTCCCCATGTGGCTGTTTATCCAGTACACAGGGAGTCAGATCCAGTGCAGGGAAGGGGATGCACTGGGATGCCACATTTCTGTGCTCTCCACTGGGAACTTGTCACCTTTGACAGACACTAAAATTACAAACTGCAGAGATGTGTTAAAGACTCCCCTCACCTAAGCCTGTGCAGATCTCCTCAGGCAGAGTCCCCCCGCCACGTCCATCTGGGTAAGTGCTCTGCACCCAAGTGCAGAATCAGAAGGTGGTTGGGTCCCAGGCAGGCTGTGGGAGGAGGAGCAGTGGGGCTCAGGGAGGTTTTCAGCATCTGCAGAGGAGACGCTGAGCTCCGACAGCCCCTGGCACAGGGACTGTGCTCTGCACGGGCAAGGAGTATGTTTTTTTCTTAGGATATTCATTTCCCTAAGCTCCTAAAATCCATCAGTTTTGTATAGGGGATATCAATAGGCTTTTTGTTTGCATTTATTTTTTCTAAAGTAAATGATTTTCTGCATTAGCACTCAAGTTACACAGTGTGTTTTTTTTTTATTTATCCTTTCCTATACATGTTCTCATGTTATTAAGCAAAGCTTAAATGCAAATCTTAATGTAATACTCTTACCCTCTGTATCTGTCTGGAACTATTATTGATGGACATTACTTCTGTGGTTTGAATAATGAAGAGATTTGAATCTTTACAAGGAAATGAAGTAGTAGGTTTAAAGCCCCACAGAGGGGAGCCTCACACTGGGTTGCAGTTACCTCCTGTCCATCTTTAGATACTAGAACACAGAGGCTGTGCTTAGCCTGGGCTCTGCCCACTGGGATATTTCAGCTGAGGGCCATGGTTGCCGGGGATGACCTATCACATTCATGTGAACTTTGTGGTGATTTCCCCTTCCCAGGTCCTAAGAGTAGGAACCCATGACTCCTGGGGCTTGGGAGAAACATTTGAAAACCACTGCTTTGAGAATACCTGGATTTTGGTTCTTTCTCTAGGCCTGACATCTGTTCTTAGCTCTTGGAATTCCCCAAACTATATCTTCTCATGGCATTAGGAATAGATAAAGGGAAATCTGTGTCCATTTTTGTTATAAAGGGACCATCAAAACTNCTGGGCAAGAAAACCTGTAACCTGTGTCCCATCACCAGTCCATCAGGAAAGCAAAACTCCTGTAGGACAGTTGGGGGTCTCTGTAGTAACAGCAGGTATCCTGACAAAACTCCTGTCAGGTTTCTGTGATGAGGCTCCTCTAGGACTTCCTGTTCCCTCACAGTAAAAGTGTGTTGTTTTCTCTTGCTGTCTCTGAAGATGTGTTTTGAAATACTGCAACAGTCTAGTTGAAAGGGTGAGCCCAGGTGATAACAAAAAAGGGTTTTCNCCATTCCTTACCAAGTATTCTTCACGCTTTCCCCCATCACATCCCTACAGTTCCTTTACTTCATAGCCTCTCTGGACACAGGACTGACATCTACGTGATGGTTTTCCTTCCAGGAGGCACTGGTGCCCTCTCCCCAATGTCTTTTGAGTTTGCTAAGTAGAATTGACAGATAGAGAATACTGCCGTTGTAACTCAATTCTAAACACAACCTACATTCATGAGGCAGAACCAGTCCCTCCTTCCAAAGCCCTGTGTTCATTGTACATGAATACACAGCAGGGGATGAGAGTTAGGACAACTTGATAAAAGTGAGCTATGTGAAAATGACAAACACAAGCACACAGTTCCACAAACACATATGTAGACAGTCACCAAAATGCTTTGTACATGGATGGTGCATTAGCCCAGAATCTTCTGCACACCTTCACTAGGTACATTGAGTGTGCTGCAAAGGCTGGAACTGGTGGGTGGTTCAGGCTGCTGCTTGTGTCTCCCCTAACAAGCTGGGGCTCACAGTTACATGAAATCTTGTCACTATTCTATGCCTTTTCTANAGAAGAAGCAACTGTGAAGTTTCACCTCCATACTCATAAGGTTCTCAAGTGACTTCAAAGCGGTGATCTCCTGAAGCCATGATGCCATGAACATGGNNGAAGATTCCTGACCCTCCAAAATGCCTGGCTTCCCTGAATAATTTACATTTTGCAGGGCTGTAGTTACTGAAGTGACCCTAAAAATGGCACAGCCTGCATTCCACTCTACAGATGATGACAACACCCTACCTGGGGAGTTTGACAGTGTGGAGTCTTTGTAAGGATCAATTCTTGTGCATGTGTCTGTGTGTGTATGTCTCTCTGTGTGTAAATTCAGCTGAATAAAGAAAGACCTGCATTTCACAAAAATGATTAGAGAAAAACACATTTGAGGACTAATTTGTTAGTAACTGCTAGTGAATACATTTATTTCATGTTTTTTAAGCTTTTAAAACTTTGCCAGTGTGTACTTTATCCTCCATGACATTTTGTATAAAACATATGCCTTCCATTATGAGTGTGCACGGGTCATAAGCTGACATTCAGGGTGAGTGCCAGTGAACATCATTATCCCTGTGTCCTGAAGGCAAATGGAGCATTGATTACTGTTTATTATCCTGGGGTTATCATAGCACAAACTCAAACCTGCTGGTTGTGTGGTATAAGCTGTCATTTCACCTTATTGCTGGAACTGAACTTCCTCCCCATCCTCATCTTTTTTCCCTTGTCCTTCCTTCTCTCCAACCCCTGACTTCTCTTTGCCAGAGGTCAGGGACAAGCCCTTGTATTATAAGGAATTTAACAATTCACAGGAGTAAAATTCAGTAGAGCTTAATCAAGACTCGTACTGTCTGTGACTGACGGCCATTGATCTTTTGAAGGACTAGCGTTTTGCATTGATACTATAGAATTTTTATTTTAGGAAACCCAAATTATTAGATGTTTTCACTAACTATCCATCTCTGTTCTGAATTCTTAAATCATATCCAGTGTTTATGAATTTTAATATTTCTCGTTTTGCTTTTTAAAAAATATTTCTTTGATTTTGAGATTATAATTATATGACTTCCCCTTCCCTTTCCTCCCTCCAAACCCTCCAAATGTCCCTCTTTGCTTTCATTCTCAAGGCTTCTTTTTTCATTAATTTTATATATATATATATTCTTAAATGCATAAATGTAACCAGTTCAGTCTCGATAATGTTACTTGTATGCATGTTTTCAGGGTTATACATTTGGTTTTGGTCAACCAGTCAGAAGACCGCTGGAGAAGACTATTTTTCCTGCTCTTATCATTCTTTAGTGTCCCATAGTTGTCTGTGTAGGGTTGAGGAGTGGGCTTTCCTGTCCTTTGCATGTCTAATTGTTGTCCTTGTTAAGCTCATGGTTTGGCAGTCATATTGGTAAGATTTTATTGGCATAGCTTCTTAACACTATCAGGAGGCACAATATCACAGCACACTCCCTGATCCCTTGGTTCTTCAATCTTCCCACCCCCTCCACTCCCTGACCCTGGATTCTTAAAGTCCCCACCCCCTCTTCTGCAATGTTCTCTGAGCCTTGGTTACAGGAGTTCTTTGGTAGATGGATCCACTGAGATTGGGACCTACAACTCTACATGTTGACCAGTCAAGGTTTTCTGTAATGGTCTCCGTTTGTTGCAAAGAGCAGTTTTCTTGATGAGATGAGAGGTGAGGAGTACACTTATCTGTGGATATAAGAACAAANATTTAGAACATTTTAAACATCTTTGCTTCTTGTTAATATATTACAATATCATATGGTCTGAATAACTATAAAATCATTTCATTCTATACCCTTGATTTTCAGTTGATAATGCTTTACTACGCATCTGGGGATTTATTTTTACAGTATTATATACCTCATATGTACGGTAGTTCATTAAAGGAGATGATGAGTTCTACATGAAGTTTTTTCACTTACTTTGGGCTCGCTTCTCTGAAGTCAGGAGAAGTGCCCTGCTCCCTGAAAGACATAGAAACTTAGGACTCTTGTGGAGCCAATCCTTCAAAACTGAGTGGACACTTCTCATTTAACTATGACCTTAGATTGGGATGGCCTTGAATCTATTATAATTGTAGTTTTATTTACCACCCTGATTATACATCCCAGAAGAGAAAACGTAAGGGTATGTTCACACTGATAGCAGATCTTGGGGTCTTTTCATGGAGGACACTCATCATGGCAGGAGATTGAAGTCATAGGTTAGATGCAGAGTCACTTAGAATTCAGAGAAAGACCTAGATTTCAAACTCTCTGGAAAGGGAACTCTGCTCCATTGCTGCTGGCTCTGTAGCTGGGGGCCACAGCGGTCTCTGATCCCAGGGCAGGGGGTAAACAGACGCAGAACCAATGGCACAGGCTCTGGAAGTTTGTAAGCAATCTCTTTTATTAAACAAAGGACTGAGGTATTTATGTGTGTACTTTTTGGTGGGCTCTGCTTCCAGCTGCCGTGGTGTTTCCTGGTTGGTTCTGGAACCAGGTATGTCAGCAGTGGTCATCTTGGGGGTCCAGTTTTAGGCTCTTCTGGGTCAGTATACTACTGCGCATGTCAGAGCTCTTTGTTTGCTTAAGGCATGGCCCAGTGCTTTCGGACTTACCTGCCTCACTCCATCATTCTACTGTTTTGGTTATCATTGTCTTTTCTGTTTCAGGCTGAGAAAGAGCTGCCAGTCATTAACAGCTCTGCATTAACTCTCCCAGGCCACATGTGCAAGGCACTGTATGAGAAATTCAGCAGCTGACATGTCTGTAGAGATCAGTCTGTACCGGAAACACTTCCACGTTTGGTGTGTATACATCTTCTTTCACACCTAGGGTCTTTTTGACACAGGCACCCGACTGTTCATATGTTCCAGACTAAGCAACTAGAGATTGGTCTCAGAGTGCTCAGAGTCCCACTCCGAGGAATTGGCAGATAGTGGGTGGAGTCTGATTCAGACTTCAAACTGTTCTTGAGTTTATTAAGAAGATTTGGACTGCCAGTGAAGGAACAAAATCAGGAGGACACTGAAATAAAATGACCCTGAGGTGTGGAACCCATGGGCACACTTTCCTTGGGAAGGTCATCTTTCGGGTTTTGTGCAATCTTCTCCATTCAAATTCAGCAAACAGGTAGAGCTATCGTGTGCCTGACAATCAAGATGATGCCATGAAAACCAAGTAATACGTAGCTCTTGCCGCAGAACAAACCAAACACATGGATTGGGAGAGGAAATGTTTCTTATAACTCGTGGAAATACTTAATGTACAAGAAAGCTTATATTCTGAGGTAGCCCCACAATGGTACACAAATCCAGCCTTGATCGGGAAGCATTAGGACATCTTGTTGATAGCTCAATGTTGTTTGGCATTCGTGAACAAGGCAGTATTTGTGGTCTTTGTAATGAAGAGTTTTCTCTTTTTTCCTCATATTTTTGCTATTTGCTTTCTATCCACATACAATGAATAAAGCTAACACATTCCACAATAACACAATCATAAAAATCACCTTGTTCTCTGAAGTGAGTGTTGGGATCTCAGCTAACAGCATCCTTTTTCTCTTCTACCTCTGCATGCTGTTTGGTGGGCACAGACCTAAGCCCATTGANCTNTCCATTGATTTCTTGTCCCTAACCCAACTAATGATGCTTATAACTATGGGCCTCATAGCTTCAGACATGTTTGTATCTCGGGGGAGGTGGGATTCCACCACATGCCAATCCCTCATCTATTTGCACAGGTGTTTTAGGGGCCTCTCCCTTTGTGCTACCTGCCTGCTGAATGTCCTTTGGGCCATCACCCTCAGCCCCAGAAGCTCTTGTTTAATAAAGTTCAAACAGAAATCTCCCAATCACATCTCATGTGTGCTTCTTGTCCTATGTATCCTCTATATGTCTTTTAGCAGTTACCTCTTAGTATCAAATACTGCCACCCCCAATTTGACCTCAGGTCATTTTATGTATGTTACTCAGTCTTGCTCACTTCTTCCCATGAGCTACTCCAGACAAAGCACATCTTCCATACCGCTGGCCTTCAGGGAAGCCTTCCTGATCAGTCTCATGGTCCTCTCCAGNGGGTACATGGTGGCTNTCCTGTGCAGGCACAAGAGGCAGTCCCAGCATCTTCACAGTACCAGCCTCTCTCCAAAAGCATCTCCAGAGCAAAGGGCCACCCAGACCATCCTGCTGCTCATGAGCTTCTTTGTGGTTTTCTACATTTTGGACACTGTTATATTCTACTCAAGAATGAGGTTCAAGGACAGCTCAATATTCTACTGTATCCAGATTCTTGTGTCCCATAGCTATGCCACAGTCAGTCCTTTTGTGTTGATTAGTACTGAAAAGCATATAACTAAGTTTTTGAGATCAATGTGTAGGAGAAATATTTGATTATTCAATGATGGGCATGATCCCTTAACATCAACAATATGCTGCTGCCAGAGCTGTGAACTGTGGCAATGATGGGAACATTCTGTGGCTTAAATTGAAATGTGGAATCATCCTTTTCTGTTGAATCTGTTTACTATGTGTGGATGGCAGGTTATATGAAGAAAATTAAA